>JAGKTI010015382.1:0-20585 GCA_018397915.1 Birgus latro | reverse complement strand
CGATTGAGGTTGAATCTTCACATAATAAAAGTGGTCAAGATCTAAGGTCAAAACATCCACTTATGAGTATTTCATAACTAACTGAGTTACTCTAAAATTGCATAATTGAGAGCCAAAACACTAAATATGCAACTTTCACTAATGTTTTCTAAATCACCTTGGAATCATTTCCCAATCTATCTAAAATTTAGGAAATATTTTTGAGGGTGATGAAATTCCGTCTCGAAAAAAAAAAATAAAATAAAATCAGTAACAAGGTAAAATGAGGTAATAAGTCGGATGAAATCGATTCACGGGTAAAGAAGGTTGGCATTCCATAGTGTGTCTTTTGATTAGAGACGTGAAAACAACGTGTAATTTAGAGATAAAACTGACATTATTTCTATATGTATAACCAGGGATTTAAAGCGTCATTTTGTGCTTCTTGATCAACTTTTAAAATATAGAACTATTCATTATATGACGGATCCTGTGATATCATTATCTACATTATATGACAGATCCTGTGATATCATTATCTACATTTTCCAAGGTAAAATCTCTCCGAAAGGCAATAAATCAATTAAAAAAAAAATTGTTTATGTATTGATTGATATATATTATTATAAGAAAAAAGTAAATATATAGTCGTACTGAGATCTACGAATTTTAAACATTTCTTGGTTCGTCGTATAGGCCGTTTTACTGTTCGTGATCGGTCTAGAAAAGTCATATAGCATGAGCGTCGGCATGAACTATTGTGCTTGTCGTTTTAAGATTAACTGGATTATATCGTACCTATTTGTCTTTTTTCTTTTCTTCACCGTAGCTGTGACTTCTAGGACTTAAAGTAGTGGAAATTTTGAACTAGTTACGGCTGATAGCATCCGTTTTTGGCGTCGTTCAATGCTCTGTAATCTTATGATGGCTGTATCAGCGTATTTCTCGGCGAGAACGTTAAATATGCAGCTTCCACAATTATACTCGTAATTGATTGGGAAACACCCCACATTATCTGCAGAACTGAGTGGACACTTCTGAGGGTGAAGCCCTTTAAAATTAGGTCCAGACTCTTGACGTAAAAAAATATATATATAGTATGAAGGTTTGTGTTACACCATAAGCCACATTTTCTTAGGTAAAATATCTCAGAACTGTGATACCTCGTGTGACGGAATACTGGTGACTTTTAATTTTCACTTAAATATTTATACAAGAAGGTATAATTACCATCGCAATACCGAGATATATAATTACCATTTATAACTTTGCTCCCCATCTCACTCATATATACAGTAGTGCATGACAGTTACAAAAAACGAAGTTTCAAGTTACACTTAACGAACGGCATTGTCTAACTATTGTTTGGATTTTTACGTTAGGAATAGTTTCTTTAGTGACTTTTTCGAATGTGGTGGTAACTTCAAATTATAAAATTGGTCAAGAGCTAAGGTCAAAACAACCGCTTATGAGTAATTCATAACTAACTGAGTTACTTTAAAAACGTATAATTGAGAGCGAAAACACTAAATATGCATCTTTCAGAAATTTTCTCTAAATTAGCTGGGAAGCACCTCCTAATCTATCTAAAATTTAGAAAACATTTTTGAGGGTGATAAAATTCGGACTCGGGAAAAAAAAAACAGTAATAACCAAAATGAGGTAATGTGTCAGATGAATTCGATTCACGGGTAAAAAAGGCTGGCATTTAATGATTTTAAGCCCATAGTGTTTCGTTTGATTGAAGACGTGAAAACAACTGGGAATTTAGAGATAAAACTGACATTATTTCTATATGTATAACAAGGGCTTTAAAGGGGCATCTTGAGCTTCTTGATCAACCTTTAAAATACAGAATTATTAATTATCTGAAGGTTCCTATGATATCATTATCTACATTTCCCTAAGTAAAATCACTCCGAAAGGCAATAAATCGATTAAAAAAAATTGTTTATGTATTGATTGATATATATTATAAGAAAAATGTAAATACATAGTCGTACTGAGATCTACGATTTTTAAACATTACTTGGCTCCTCGTATAGGCAGTTTCATTGTTCGTGACTGGTCTAGAAAATTCAGATTCCATGAGCGTCGACATGAACTACAGTGCCTGTCGTTTTGAGATTAACTGGATTATTTACTTCCTATTTGTCATTTTTTTTTCTTCACCGTAGCCGTGATTTCAAGGACAAAAAGTAGTGCAAATTGTGAACTAGTTACGCCTGATAGCTTCCGTTTTTGGCGTCTTTCAATACTCTTTAATCTAATGATGGCTGCATAAGCGTATTTCTCTGCGAAAACGCTAAATATGCAACTTCCACAATTATACTTGGAATTGACTGGGAAACACCCCACATTATCTGCACAAATGAATGGACACTTCCGGGGGTGAAAATGTCACGTTTAGGAAACATAGCAAGAAGTAGACTGACACGGAAAGAGAGTGAGCACCATAGGTGTTGAAGAACAAAAAACTTGAATTTTTGTGAGGGTCCCGGATACACGCTGAAAATTTCGATTTTTTTTTTTTTTTTAAGTCTGCAGAAGAAGCCCTTTAAAATTAGGTTCAGTTTCTTGACATAAAAAAAAAATCTCCCTTTTAAAGCGGCATTTTGTGCTTCTTGATCAACTTTTAAAATATAGTCTATCTATCTATTGTCAGACGCCTCAATCCCTCACGGGGTGCCCACAAACAAATCGCCTCCATGTCTCTCTGTCCCGCGCCATTTCACTACTCCGCTGCTAACTCATACCCACCTTTCTCATATACCTCTCCTTTCCATCCCTCCATCTCAACCTTGGCCTCCATCTCCTTCTCGTCCGATCCACCTTACTCACATTCACTCTCCTCGTCAGTCTTTCACTCTCCATCCTCTCCACATGCCCAAACTACCTTAATGTGTTTCTCCTAACTCTTCCTATCACGTCCACAACCACACCACAACGCTCCTTCACTTCCTCATTTGTTAGTCTCTCTCTCCATGTGATTCCACATGCTTCTCTCAAATAACTCATTTCCACTGCTCTCACTCTTGACTTCTGTACTTCTAACAGGGTCTTGTCTTCACTTCCATATGTTAGAGTTGGTATCACAATACTGTAATGTAACAACTTTTTCACTTCCATGCTCACCTCCCTGTCTCTTATTACTGCTTTCAACGAACCAGCAACCTTCCTTCCCTGCTGCACCCTTTCGAACACTTCACCCTCCAGAGTTCCATCCTGACTCATCACACTACCCAAGTACTTAAATGCACTCACATTCTCCATATCCTTCCCATCCAATCTCACTGTACACTCACTGGCTTCACTTCTCTCGAAGACCATCACTTTACTCTTCCCTACATTCACCTTTAGATTCCGTTTCTTACACACTCTCCCAAACTCATCTACCAAGCTTTGCAGCTCCCCTTCGTCTTTGCTCAACAACAAAGTATCATCTGCAAACAACAGTACAGGGAGTTTCCAAAGACTGCCCTCTCTCACTAGGGCCGCTCCAGCATCCACTGCCCGACCTTGTATCTCTTTTATAAACCCATCAATGTACAGATTGAACAACCATGGAGACATGACACATCCTTGTTTCAATCCAACCTTCAAATGGAAAGATTCACTCAGTTTGCCATCCACACGCACTGCAGCCTTAGCACCGTCATACATACTCTTCACTGCCTTCAACAACTTCCCATCCACTCCATATATTCTTAATACCTTCCACAATCCTTGTCTATCCACCCAGTCATATGCTTTCTCCAGATCCATGAAGGCTGCATACAACTTCTTTCCCTTCTCTAGAAACTTTTCCACTAAGGATCTAAGAATGAATATCTGGTCTACACAACCTCTTCCCTTCCTAAAACCTCCCTGTCCTTCTCCAACTAATTCCTCTGTAATTTCCCTAACTCTGTCAATAAGTATCCTACCATATACTTTTCCTTTTACACTGAGAAGGCAAATGCCCCTATGTTTAACCACACACTTCTTTTTCCCCTTTTCCTTTGTACAGAGGGATAATTATACCTGACTTCCAATCCTCCGGGACTCTGCCCTCCTCCCAAGCCAATCTGCACACCTTCAACATCCATTCTATTACTATCTCTCCCCCATGCTTCAGCATTTCACCACACACTCAATCAATTCCTGGGGCTTTCCCCCATTTTAACTTTCTTCATTGCTTCCACCACTTCCATCCTACTGATTTCTTCCTCTCTTCTCACAACCGTCCTTCTCTCCGCCATTCCCCAGCCACTTATACTTGCATTACTTTCGTTCTCAACGTTCAACAGTTCATTAAAGTGTTCTCTCCATCTGTTTACTTTTTCTCCCTTCTCCACTAGTAATCTACCATTTTTATCTTTCACACCCCCACTAACTTCGTTGGCACCCTGTCTAGCTCTCTTTACCTCCTTCCAGAACATTTTCTTACATTCCCTCCACTTTGCACTCAAATTCCTTCCAAATTCCTCATCCACTCTCTTCTTACTCTCTCTTACTAATCTTTTCACCTCTCTCCTCCTCACTACATATAACTCTCTCGTCCGTTTCTCAGCTTCTTCGTTGCCCCTGTTCCACATCCACTCATTATATGCTTTCTTCTTTTGTGCCACAGCCTCTCTCACCTCTTCAGTCCACCATGCTGTTCCCTGAACCCCGTTTCGTCTTCTCTTCACCCCACACACCACCTCACATGCTGCACAGATTTCTTCTGTGAATATCTTGTACACACCTTCCACGTCCCCTATCTGCTCCAATCTATATTTACCCAATCTCTCCTCCACTTCCCTTCTTTATTCAGCCTTTATTTCACCATGTAACTTTTCTACCCTCGTTGTAACAAATACTTCCTCCTGTCCTTCCCTTTTTCTCATCCTCCATATACTCTTGCATCCATTGCACAACTTCTCATCCTTTCATCCACACACACATAGTCAATCATTGCCTTCCGTTCATTCATTCCACCGTCCACCCTTCTCTCCACTCGCCATGTATACCTACGGATCATTTTGTGCCTGAAGAGGGTATTAGCTAACACCAACCCCCTCCCAGCACAAACGTCCACTAAAGCACTGCCATTCTCATCCATCTCTGTAGGCACACCCCAGTCACCAACCACTTTTTCCACCTTCTCATTCCCTACTTTTCCATTCATATCTCCAGTCAGAAACACTCTCTCATTCCTTTCAAACTTTTCCAAGCAGGCATCCACATTTGTCCAGATCTCTTCTCTCACTCTTCTTACACGATCTTGCGTTGGCGCATTCACGCACACAATTGCCCACATTTGTAGTCCAACTTTCACTCTTACCCACACAATCCTTGACCCAACTGATCCATACTTTCTTACATTCTCCTTCCATCTGTTGCTCACCGCAATACACACTCCCTCTGTCGCCCTCTCATTCTCACCCACTCCTGCGCATATACCCCATCCATACTTCCATTCTCTCACACTCTCACCTGGTCATTTAGTTTCAGTCATTCCACATATATCCACTTTCGCACTCTCAAGCACCTGTACAATCTCTCTCTTTCACCTCATCATTCATACCCCTTACATTCCATGTTGCAGTCTTTACCACGTCCTTTGTCCGGTCCTTTTTCGTCAACTTTTGGTCAGTCCTGGTCCGAGGCTTCTTGTTCGTATTTTTAGTTAGTTGTTTTTACGGGGTGGGAAACTAACCCACCACCAACCCTTTTAGCCGCCTCTTACGACAAGCAGGGATACTGGGGGATAATTCTTGAAAAGCCCCCTACCCCCAGGAGCACAATTATTTATTATATGACGGATCCTGTGACATCATTATCTACATTTTCCAAGATAAAATCACTCCGAATGGCAATTTAAAAAAAAATGTATATGTATTGATTGATATATAGTATGAGAAAAAAGTAAATACATAGTCGTACTGAGATCTACGATTTTTAAACATTCCTTGGCTCCTCGTATAGGGAGTTTTATTGTTCGTGATCGGTCTAGAAAATTCAGAAAGCATGAGCGTCGACATGAACTATTGTGCTTGTCATTTTGAGATCAACTGGATTATTTCCTTCCTATTTGTCATTTTTTTTTCACCTTACCCGTGACTTCAGTGACAAAAAGTAGTGCAAATTGTGACCTAGCTACGACTGATAGCATCCGTTTTTGGCGTCGTTCAATATTAATGATGGCTGTAGAAGCGTATTTTCCCTGCGAAAACGCTAAATATGCTACTTCCTGAATTATACTCGGAATTGATTGGGAAACAGCCCACATTATCTGTAGAACTGAGTGGACACTTCTGAGGGTGAAAACGTCACTTTAGGAAACATAGCAAGTAGTAGACTGACACGGAAAGAGAGCTGGCACCTTAAGTGTTATAGAATAAAAAGCTTAAATTTTCGTGAAGATCCCCGATAGAAGCTGAAAACTTCGATTTTTTTTTTTTCTGCAGCAGAAGCCCTTTAAAAATAGGTAAAGACTTGTGACGAAAAAAAAAAAATCAGTATGAAGGTTTGTGTTGCACCATAAGCCACATTTTCTTAGGTAAAATCTCTCAAAACTGTGATACCTCGTGAGACGGAATACAGGTGACTATTGATTTTCACCTAAATATTTATACAAGAAGGTATAATTACTATCGCAATACCGAGATATATAATTACCATTTATAACTTTGCTCCCCATCTCGTACAGATATACAGTAGTTCATTACAGTTACAAAAAACGAAGTTTCAGGTAACACTTAATGAACGGCATTAATGTCGTCTAAATATTGATTGGATTTTTACGTTAGGAATAGTTTCATTAGTGACTTTATCGATTGTGGTGGTAAAGTCAAATAATAAAATTGGTCAAGAGCTATGGTCAAAACATCCGCTTATGAGTAATTCATAACCAGCTGAGTTACTCTAATAACGCATAATTGTGAGCCAAAACAGTAAATATGCAACTTTCACAAATGTTCGCTAAATTAGCTGGGAACTATTTTCCAATCTATCTAAAATTTAGAAAATATTTTCGAGGGTGATAAAATTCGGATTCAGAATAACAAAATCAGTAACAAGGCAAAATGAGGTAATGAGTCGGATGAATTCGATTCACGGGTAAAAAGGCTAGCATTTCCTGGTTTTAAGCCAATAGTGTTTCGTTTGATTGGAGATGTGAAAACAACTGGAAATTTAGATATAAAACTGACATTATTTCTATATGTATAACCAGGGCTTTAAAGCGGCATCTTGAGCTTCTTGATCAACTTTTAAAATATAGAATTATTCATTATTTGACGGTTTTTGTTAAATCATTATCTACATTTTCCAAGGTAAAATCACTCCGAACGGCAATAAATCAATTTAAAAAATTGTTTATGTATTGATTGATGTATAAGAAAAAAGTAAATACATAGTTGTACTGAAATCTACGATTTTTAAACATTACTTGGCTCCTCGTATAGGCAATTTTATTGTTCGTGATTGGTCTAGAAAATTTAGAAAGCATGAGCGTCGACATGAACTATTGTCCCTGTCGTTTTGAGATTAACTGGATTATTTACTTCCTATTTGTCAATTATTTTTTTCTTCACCTTAGCCGTGACTTCAAGGATAAAAAGTAGTGCAAATTGTGAACTAGTTACGGCTGATATCATCCGTTTTTGGCGTCGTTCAATAGTCTTTAATCTAATGATGACTGAACAAGCGTATTTCTCGGCGAAAACGCTAAATATGCAACTACAACAATTATACTCGGAATTGATTGGGAAACACCGCACATTAACTGCACAAATGAATGGACACTTCTTGGGGTGAAAACGACATGTTTAGGACACAGTAAGAAGTAGACTCACACGGAAAGAGAGCTGGCACCTTAGGTGTTAGAGAACAAAAAACTTGTATTTTTGTGAGGATCCCCGATACTTCCTAAAAACTTCGATTTTTTTTTTTATTTGCAGAAGAAGCCCTTTAAAATTAGGTCAAGACTCGCGACCAAAAAAAAATCTCTATGTTGGTTTGTTACTCCATAAGCCACATTTTCTTAGGTAAAATATCTCAATACTGTGATACGTCGTGAGACGGAATACTGGTGAGCTTTTGATTTTCACCTAAATACTTATACAAGAATTTATAATTACCATCGCAATACCGAGATATATAATTACCATTTATAAATTTGCTCCCCATCTCGTACAAATATACAGTAGTGCATAAGTTTCACAAAAAAAAAAAAAAAGTTTCAAGTAAAACTTAATGAACCACATTAATGTCGTCTAAATATTGACTGGATTTTTACGTTAGGAATAGTTTCATTAGTGACTTTTTCGATTGTGGTGGTAACATAAAATAATAAAATTAGTCAAGAGCTAAGGTCAAAACATCCGCTTATGAGTAATTCATAACTAACTGATTTACTCTAAAAACGCATAATTGAGAGCCAAAACACTAAATATGCAACTTTCACAAGTGTTCTCTAAATTAGCTGGGAAGCACTTCCCAGTCTATGTAAAATTTAGAAAAACTTTTTTGAGGGTGATAAAATTCAGACTCAGAAAATAAATCAGGAACAAGGGAAAATGAGGTAATACGTCGGAAGATATCGATTCTCGGGTAAAAAAGGTTGGCATTTCAGGTTTTTAAGCAAATAGTGTTTCGTTTGATTGAAGACGTAGTGATATTTTGAGATATAACTGACATTATTTCAATATATATAACATTGGCTTTAAAGTGGGATCTTGAGCTTCTTGATCAACATTTAAAATAAAAAATTATTTATTATATGACGGTTCCTATGAAATCATTATCTACATTTTCCAAGAAAAATCACTCCGAAAGGGAATATATCAATGTAAAAAATATTGTTTATGTATTGAATTATATATAAGAAAAAAGTAAATACATAGTCGTACTGAGATCTACGATTTAAAAACATTACTTGGCTCCTCCTATAGGCAGTTTTATTGTTCGTGATTGGTCTAGAAAATTCAGATTGCATTAGCGTCGACATGAACTATTGTGCCTGTCGTTTTGAAATTAAGTGGATTATTTATATCCTATTTGTTAATGGGATTTTTCTTCACCTTAGCCGTGACTTCAAGGACAAAAAGTAGTGCAAATTGTGAACTAGTTACGGCTGATAGAATCCGTTTTTGGCGTCGTTCAAAACTGTTTAGCCTAATGATAGCTGTATAAGCGTATTCCTCGGCGAAAACGCTAAATATGCAACTATCACAATTATACTCGGAATTGATTGGGAAACACCCCCATTATTTGCAGAGCTGAGTGGACACTTCTGAGGGTGAAAACTTCACGTTTAGGAAATATAGCAAGAAGTAGACTGACACGGAACGAAAGGTGGGACCTTAGGTGTTAAAGAACTGAAAACTTGAATTTTTTTGAGGATCCCCGATACTAGGTGAAAAGTTCGATTTTTTTTTTTTTCCCCAGCAGAAGCCCTTTAAAATTAGGTCCAGACTTGTGACGTAAAAAAAAAAAATCCTACTATGAATGTTTGTGTTACAGCATAAGCCACATTTTCTTAGGTAAAATCTCTCAATACTGTGATACCTCGTGAGACGGAATACTGGTGACTTTTCATTTTCACCTAAATATTTATACAAGAAGGTATAATTACTATCGCAATACCGAGATATATAATTACCATTTATAACTTTGCTCCCCATCTCGTACAAATATACAGTAGTGCATGACAGTTACCAAAAACGAAGTTTCAAGTAACACTTAATGAACGGCATTAATGTCGTCTAAATATTGATTACATTTTTACGTTAGGATTAGTTTCATTAATGACTTTTTCGATTGTGGTGGTGACTTCAAATAATAATATTAGGCAAGGGCAAAGGTCATTCCGCTTATGAGTAATTCATATCTAACTGAGTTACACACTAAGTATGCAATTTTCACAAATGTTTCCTAAATTAGCTGGGAAGCACTTCCAAATCTATGTGAAATTTATAAAACATTTTTGAGGGTGATAAAATTCAGACTCGGGAAAAAAAAAATCAGTAACAAGGCAAAATGAGGTAATCCGGTGGATGAATTAGATTCACGGGTAAAAAGGGCTAGTATATTATGGTTTTAAGCCCATAGTGTTTCGTTTGATTGGAGATGTGAAAACAACTTGAAATTTAGAGATAAAACTGACATTATTTCTATATCTATATTTATTACCAGGGCTTTAATGCGGCATCTTGAGCTTCCTGATTAACTTTTAAAATATAGAATTATTCATTAAATGACGGTTCCAGTGAAATAATTATCTACATTTTCCAAGGTAAAATCACTCCGAAAGGCAAGAAATTAATACAAAAAATTGTTTATGTATTGTTTGGAATATATTATAAGAAAACAGTAAACACATAGTCGTACTGAGATCTACGATTTTTAAACATTACTTGGCTCCTCGTATAGGTAATTTTATTGTTTGTGATTGATCTAAAAAATTCAGATTGCATGAGCCTCGACATGAACTATTGTGCCATTCGTTTTGAGATTAACTTGTTTATTTACTTCCTATTTGTCAATTATGTTTTTTCTTCACCTTAGCCGTGACTTCAAGGACAAAAAGAAGTGCATATTGTGAACTAGTTACGGCTGATAGCATCCGATTTTGGCGTCGTTCAATACTCTTTAATCTAATGATGGCTGTATATTGTATTTCTCGGCGAATACGCAATATATGCAACTTGCACAATTATACCCGGAATTGATTGGGAAACACCCCACATTATTTGCAGAGCTGAGTGGACACTTCTGAGGGTGAAAACGTCACGTTTAGGAAACATAGCAAAAAGTAGACTGACACGGAAAGAGAGCTGGCACCTTAGGTGTTAGAGAACAAAAAACTTGAATTTTTGTGAGGAACCCCGATACTAGCTGAAAACATCGATTGTTTTTTCTTTTTAATTTACAGCAGAAGCCCTTTAAAATTAGGTCAAGACTCGTGACGTAAAAAAAATATAAAAAAAAATCTCTATGATGGTTTGTGTTACTCCTATAGCCATATTTTCTTAGGTAAAATCTCTCAGAACTGTGACGCCTCGTGAGACAGAAAACTGGTGAGCTTTTCATTTTCAACTAAATACTTATACAAGAAGGTATAATTACCATCGTAATACCGAGATATATAATTACCATTTATAACTTTGCTCCCCATCTCGTACAAATATACAGTATTGCATGACAGTTACAAAAACGAAGTTTCAAGTAACACTTAATGAACGGCATTAATGTCGTCTAAATAATGATTGGATTTTTATGTAAGGAATAGTTTCATTACTGACTTTTTCGATTGTGGTGGTAACTTCAACTAATAAAATTGGTCAAGAGCTAAGGTCAGAACATCCGCTTATGATTAATTTATAACCAACTGAGTTACTCTAAAAACGCATAATTGAAAGCCAAAAACACCAAATATGCAACATTCACAAATGTTTTCTAAATTAGCTGGGAAGCACTTCCTAATCTATCTAAAATTTAGAAAACATTTTTGAGGGTGATAAAATTCGGAATTGGAAAAAAAAATCAGTAACATGGCAAAATGAGGTAATGCATCGGATGAATTGGATTCACGGGTAAAGAAGGCTGGCATTCGTTTGATTAGAAACGTGAGAATAACGGGAAATTTAGAGATAAAACTGACATTATTTCTATATGTTTAGTCAGGACCTCAAAGCGCCATCTTGTGCTTCTTGATCATCCTTTGAAATATAGAATTATTCATTATATGACGGTTCTTTTGAAATCATTATCTACATTTTCCAAGGTAAAATCACTCCGAAAGGCAATAAAACAATTTTAAAAAATTGTTTGTATGATCGATATATATTATAAGAAAAAAGTAAATACATAGTCGTACTGAGATCTACGATTTTTAAATATTAATTGGCTCCTCGTATAGGGAATTGCATTGTTCATGATTGGTCTAGAAAATTCAGATTGCATGAGCGTCGACATGATCTGTTGTGCATGTCGTTTTGAGATTAACTGGATTATTTACTTCCTATTCGTCATTTTTTTTCCTTCACCTTAGCCGTGACTTCAAGGACAAAAAGTAGTTCAAATTGTGAACTACTTATGGCTGAGAGCATCTGTTTTTGGCGTTGTTCAATACTCTTTTATCTTTTGATGGCTATATAAACATATTTCTCGGCTAAAACGCTAAATATGCAATTTTCACAATAATACTCGGAATTGATTGGGAAACACCCCACATTATCTGCACAAATGAGTGGATACTTCTGGGGGTGAAAACGTCACGTTTAGGAAATATAGCAAGAAGTTGACTGACACGGAAAGATATTTGGCACCATGGGAGTTGAACAAAAACGTTGAAATTTTGTGAGGATCCGCGATACATGCTGAAAACTTCGTGTTTTTTTTTATTTTTTATATCTGCAGAAGAAGCCCTTTAAAATTAGGTCAAGACTAGTGACGTAAAAAAAAAAAACAATCTCTCTATGAAGGTTTGTATTACACCATAAGCCACATTTTCTTAGATAAAATCTCTCAAAACTGAGATTCCTCGTGAGACGGATGTCAGGGGGAAAAAATATAATACAGGAGGAGAGTTCAATATTGTATAATTGGAGTATAGAATGTATAGCTATGTGTGCTAGAAATGACTATTGAGTCATTTATTGCGAGAGAACAGACTCGTGAAATCAAGTGGCGATTTCACTTTATGCTGGCTTACTTCTCCAATTCTCTAGAGTCGAGAATTTATAGACTTTCTCAACGGTACACAGCAGAGACTAGACGCTCAAGTAGGCTGTAATATTGTACCGTTGGCCTCTGAGAAAGTTAGTTTCTCCCCTTAACATTCAAAAAATAATAATAATAATTAGGATCTTGGCTGAGCCAAACTCCTAGCTAGCACAACGGATTTAAGGATTAATGCCAAAAGCTGGCTTAAGTACCAGTCGTGATTAATATAAAGAGCTGTGCTAACGTGGAGTAGCAAAAGTGTACTAAATATGTGGGAAAATTAAACACGACTTACATTTAACAAAGCTCAAGAAAACAAACTGTAAATTTATTGAATACAAGAAAATAAATTTACGTTACATGACTCCAGTTCAGATCAAGAAAGGGAAATGCACTCACTCAAACACTCAGACAAATAGCTAAATAACCCAAAAACTTAAGCCTAGGAAAACAAAAGGAAATACTTATTGGTATAGATGAGACCGTGCTGAAGTCGATCACCAATAGGTGGGAGCTTCGGGAATACACGCCAATACAAGCTAAGATCTGAAATCGCTAAGAAAAGTGATCACTCGAGCTTTCAACCCGCACGCACTGCGACTAGAAGCAGACTGGGTATGGTTTTGAGTGTCCGACGTGAGGAATGTGAGAAAGGGGTGTGGCCGTAACGGCCTGGGAGGCGGAAGCGATAATTCAGAAATTATCGCTCAGAGGAATGCACCGTCTGCACATAAAAAAAAAAAATAACTCGCGAAAGAATGACGAAAGTTTTGACAACTTGATGCGAATATAAGTACGCGAGCGGATGGTTAAGAGAATGAGAGAAATCTCGTGCATTTCATAATAATTCGTTCCTCCCGCAAAATTACTCGATGTCACAATTTACGTTACATAATTTTACGATGTAGAAAATTCGTGACAACGGAATACTGGTGAGCTTTTGATTTTCAACTAAATACTTATACAAGAAGGTATAATTACCATCGCAATACCGAGATATATAATTACCATTTATAACTTTGCTCCCCATCTGGTACAAATATAAAGTAGTGCATGACATCTACGAAAAATGATGGTTGAAGGAACACTTAATGAACGGCATTAATACAGTCTAAAAATTGTTTGGATTTTTACTTTAGGAATAGGGGCATTAGTGATTTTTTTCGATTGTGGTTGTAATTTCAAATAATAAAAGTGGTCAAGAGCTAAGGTCAAAACATCCGCTTATGAGTATTTCATAAATAACTGTTACTCTAAAAACGCATAATTGAGAGCCAAAACACTAAAAATGCAACTTTCACATATGATTTCTTAATCAACTTGGAAGCATTTCTCAATCTATCTAAAATTTAGAAAACATTTTTGAGGGCGATGAAATTCCATCACGTAGAAAAAAAAATAAGTTACAAGGCAAAATGAGGTTATACATCGAATGAAATCGATTCATGTGTAAAGAAGGCTGGCATTCGTTTGATTAGAGACTTGAAAACAACGGGAAATTTAGAATAAAACTGACATTAAATTTTTATGTATAACCAGGGCTTGAAAGCGGCATTTTGACCTTCTTGATCAACTTTTAAAAAATAGAATTATTCATTATACGACGGTTCCTGTGAAATCATTATCTACATTATCCAAGGTAAAATCACTCTAATAGGCAATAAATCAATTTTAAAAAATTGTTTACGTATTGATTGATATATAAGAAAAAAGTTAATACATAGTCGTACTGAGATCTACGATTTTTAAACATTACTTGGCTCCTCGTATTAGCAATTTTATTGTTCATGATTGGTCTAGAAAATTCAGATTGCATGAGCGTCGACATGAACTATTGTGCCTGTCGTTCTGAGATTAACTGGATTATTTACTTCCTATTTGTCATTTTTTTTCTTCACCTTAGTCTTGACTTCAAGGTCAAAAAGTAGCGCAAATCGTGAACTAGTTACGGCTGATAGCATCCATTTTTGGCGTCGTTCAATACTCTTTAATCTAACGATGGCTGTATGAGCGTATTTCTCGGCGAAAACGCTAAATATGCAACTTCCACAATTATACTTAGAATTGATTTGGAAACACCCCACATTATCTGCACAAAAAATGGACAATTCTGCGGGTGAAAACGTCACGTTTAGGAAACATAGCAAGAAGTAGACTGACACGGAAAGAGAGCTGGCACCTTATGTGTCAGAGAACAAAAATCTTCAATTTGTGTGAGGATCCCCGACACAAGCTGAATTCTTCATTTTTTTTTTTATTTGCAGCCGAAGTCCATTAAAATTAGGTCGAGACTCGTGACGTAAAAAAAGAAAATAAAAAAATTTCTATGATGGTTTGTGTTACTCCATAAGCCACATTTTTTTAAATGTAAAATCTCTCAAAACTGTGATACTTCGTGAGACGGAATACTGGTGAGCTTTTGATTTTCACTTACAAATTTATAGAAGAAGGTATAATTACCATCGCAAAACCGAGATATATACCATTTATAACTTTGCTTTCCATCTCTTACAAATATACAGTAGTGCAAGACAGTTACAAAAAACGAAGTATCAAGTAACACTTAATGAACGGCATTAATATCTAAATGTTGTTTGGAATTTTTCGTTAGGAATAGTTTCTTTAGTGACTATTTCGATTGTGTTTGTAACCTCAAATAATAAAATTGGTCAAGAGCTTTGGTCAAAACATCCGCTTATGAGCAATTCATAAATAACTGAGTTACTCTAAAAACGCACAATTGAGAGCCAAAATACTAAATATGCAAGTTTCAGAAATTTTCTCTAAATTAGCTGGGAAGCACTTCCCAATCTTTCTAAAAATTAGAAAACGTTTTTGAGGGTGATAAAATTCGGACTCGGGAAAAAAAATCAGTAAGAAGGCAAAATGGGGTAATGCGTTGGATGAATTCGATTCACAGGTAAAAAAGGCTGGCATTTCATGATTTTAAGCCAATAGTGTTTCGTTTGATTGGAGACGTGATAACAACGAGAAATTTAGAAATAAAACTGACATTACTTCTATATGTATAACCAGGGTTTTAAATCGGCAACTTGAGCTTCTTGATCAATTTTTAAAATATATAATTATTCATTATTTGAAGGTTCCTATGATATTATTATCTACATTTCCAAAGGTAAAATCACTCCGAAAGACAATAAATCAATTTAAAGAAATTGTTTAATTATTGACTGATATATATTATAAGAAAAAAGTAAATACATAGTCGTACTGTGATCTATGATATTTAAACATTACTTGGCTCCTTGTATAAGCACTTTTATTGTTCGTGATTGGTCTAGAAATTTCAGATTGCATGAGCGTCGACATGAAGTATTGTGCCTGTCGTTTTGAGATCAACTGGATTATTTACTTCCTATTTGTAATTTTTTTTTCTTCACCTTAGCCGTGATTTCAAGGACAAAAAGAAGTGTATATTGTGAACTAGTTAAGGCTGATAGCATCCGTTTTTGGCGTCGTTCAATACTCTTTAATCTAATGATGGATGTATTAGCGCATTTCTCGGAGAAAACGCTAAATATGCAACTTCCACAATTATACTCGGAATTGATTGGGAAACACCCCATATTATCTGCACAGATGAATGGACACTTCTCAGGGTGAAAACGTCACGTTTAGGAAACATAGCAAGAAGTAGATTGACACGGAAAGAGAGCTGGCACCTTCGGTGTTTTTAGAACAAAAAACTTGAATTTTTGCTGAAAACATTTTTTTTTTTTTTTTTTAGTTAACAGCAAAAGCTCTTTAAAATTAGGTCAAGACTCGTGGCTAAAAAAAAAAAAAAATCTTTATGATGGTTTATGGTACTCCATAAGCCACTTTTTCTTAGGTAAAATATCTCAAAACTGTGATACCTCGTGAGACGGAATACTGGTGAGCTTTTGATTTTCACTTAAATATTTATACAAGAAGGTATAATTACCATCGCAATACCGAGATAAATAATTACCATTTATAACTTTGCTTTTCATTTCTTACAAATATACATTAGTGCATGACAGTTACAAAAAACGAAGTTTCAAGTAACACTTAAGAACGGCATTAATGTCTAAATATTGTTTTAATTTTTTCGTTAGTAATAGTTTCTTTAGTAACTATTTCGATTGTTGTTGTAACCTCAAATAATAAAATTGGTCAAGAGGGAAGGTCATAACATCCGCTTATGAGTAGTTCATTAGTAAATGAGTTACTCTAAAAAACACAATTGAGAGCCAAAACACTAAATATGCAACTTTCACAAATTTTCTCTAAATTGCCTGGGAAGCACTTCCCAATCTATGTAAAATTTAGAAAACATTTTTGAGGGTGATAAAATTCGGACTCGTTAAAATAAAATCAGTAACAAGACAAAATGAGATAATGCGTCGGATGAATTCAATTCACAGGTAAAAATGGCTGGCATTTCATGATTTTAAGCCCATAGTGATTCGTTTGATTGGAGACATGAAAACAACGGGCAAATTAGATATAAAAGTGATATTAATTCTTTATGTATATCCAGGGCTATTAAGCGGCATCTTGAGCTTATTGATTAACCTTTAAAATAAATAATCATTCATTATATGAAAGTTAATATGATATTATCTACATTTCAGAAGGTAAAATCACTCCGAAAGGCAATAAATCAATTAAAAAAAATTGTTTATCTATTGATTGATATATATATTATAAGAAAAAAGTAAATACATAGTCGTACTGAGATCTACGATATTTAAACATTACTTGGCTCCTCGTATAGGCTATTTTATTTTTCTTGACTGGTCTAGAAAATTCAGATTGCATGAGCATCGACATGAACTATTGTAAATGTCGTTTTGAGATTAACTGGATTATTTACTTCCTATTTGTCATTTTTTTTTCTTCACCTTAGCCGTGACTTCAAGGATAAAAAGTAATGCATATTGTGAACTAGTTACGGCTGACAGCATCCGTTTTTGGCGTCGTTCAATACTCTTTAATCTAATGATGGCTGCATAAGCGTATATCTCGGTGAGAACGCTAAATATGCAACTTCCACAATTATACTCGGAACTGATTAGGAAACACCCCATATTATCTTCACAAATGAGTAGAGACTTTTGGGGTGAGAACTTCAAGTTTGGGAAACATAGCAAGAAGTAGACTGACAAGGAAAGAGAGTTGGAACCCTAGGTGTTAAAGAACAAAAATCTTGAATTTTTGTGAGGATCCCCGATACACGCTGAAAATTTCGATTTTTTTTTTTTTTAAATCTGTTGAAGAAGCCTTTTAAAATTAGGTACAGACTCGTGACGTAAAAAAAAATCTCTCTTTGATGGTTTGTGTTACACCATAAGAAACATTTTCTTAGGTAAAATCCCTCAAGACTGTGATACCTCGTGAGACGGAATACTGGTGAGCATTTGATTTTCACCTAAATGTTTATCAAGAAGGTATAATTACCATTGCAATACCGAGATATATAATTACCATTTATATCATTCCTCCCCATCTCGTACAAATATAAAGTAGTGCATGACAGTTACAAATAACGAAGTTTCAAGTAACACTTAATGAACGGCATTAATGTCGTCTAAATATTGATTGGATTTTTACGTTAGGAATAGTTTCATTAGTGACTTTTTCTATTGTTGTGGTAAATTCAAATAATAAAATTGGTCAAGAGCTAAGGTCAAAACATCCGCCTATGAGTAATTCATAACAAATTGAGTTACTGTAAAAACACATAATTGAGAGCCAAAACACTAAATATGCAACTTTCACAAATGTTCTTTAAATTAGCTGGCAAGCACTTCCCAATCTATGTAAAATTTAGAAAACGTTTTTGAGGGTGATAAAATTCGGGTACGGAAAAAAAATCAGTTACAAAGTGAAAATGAGGTAATATGTCGGAAGATATCGATTCACGGGTAAAAAAGGCTGGCGTTTAAGGATTTTAAGCACATCGCGTTTTGTTTGATTGGAGACGTGAAAACAACGGGATATTTAGAGATAAAACTGACATTATTTCTATATGTATAACCATGGCTTTAAAGCGGCATCTTGCGCTTCTTGATCAACTTTTAAAATATAAAATTATTCATTATATGACGGATCCTGTGAAATTATGACCTACATTTTCCTAGGTAAAATCACTCCGAAAGGCAATAAATAATTTAGAAAAAAATTGTTTGTGTATTGAATGATATATATTATAAGAAAAAAGTAAATACATAGTCATACTGAGATCAACAATTTTTTAAACATTACTTGATTCCTCGTATAGGCATTTTTATTGATCGTGATTGATCTAGAAAATTCAGATTGAATGAGCGTCGACATGAACTACTGTGCCTGTCGTTTTGAGATTAACTGGATTATTTACTTCCTTTTTGTCAATTATTTTTTTCTTCTTAGCCGTGATGTCAAGGACAATTTGTAGTGCAAATTGTGAACTAGTTACGGCTGAGAGCATCCGTTTTTGGTGTCGTTCAATACTGTTTAATCTAATGATGGCTGAATAAGCGTCTTTATAGGCAAAAACGCTAAATATGCAACTTCCACAATTATACTCGGAATTGATTGTGAAACACCGAACATTATCTGAACAATTGTATCGACACCTCTGGGGGGTGAAAACGTCACGTTTAGGAAACATAGCAAGAAGCAGACTGACATGGAAAGAGAGCTGGCACCTTAGGTGTTGCCTTAGGTGTTAAAGAACAATATACTTGAATTTTTGTGAGGATCCCCGATACACGCTGAAAAGTTTGATTTTTATCTTCTCAATTTGCAGTAGAAGCTCTTTAAAATTAGGTCAAAACTCGTTACGTAAAAAAAAAGAAAATAAGAAAATATCTATGATGGTTTGTGTTACTCAATAAGCCACATTTTCTTAGGTAAAATCTCTCAAAACTGTGATATCTCGTGAGACGGAATGCTGGTGACTTTTGATTATCACATATATATATATTTATACATTAATGTATAATTACCATTGCATTACTGAGATATATATAATTAACATTTATAACACTGCTCCCCGTTTCGTACGAATATAAAGTAGTGCATGACAGCTACAAAAAATGTAAGTTGAAGGAACACTTAATGGAGGCATTAATAGCGTCTAAATATTATTTAGATTTTTACGTTAGGAATAGGGTTATTAGTGATTTTTTTCGATTGCCTTCGTAACTTCAAATAATGAAAGTTGTCAAGAGATAAGGTCAAAACTTCTGCTTACAAGTATTTCATAACTAACTGAGTGACTCTAAAAACGCATAATTGAGAGCCAAAACACTAAATATGCAACTTTCACTAATGTTTTCTAAATCAGCTAGGAATCTCTTCGCAATCTATCTAAAATTTAGAAAACATTTTTGAGGGTGATGAAATTCCGTCTCGGGGAAAAAAAAAAAATCAGTATCAAGGCAAAATGATGTCATACGTCTGATGAAATCGATTCACGGGTAAAGAAGGTTGGCATTCCATAGTGTTTTGTTTGATTAGAGACGTGAAAACAACTTGTAATTTAGAGATAAAACTGACATTATTTCTTTATGTATAACCAGGGCTTAAATTCTGCAACTTGAGCTTCTCGATCAACTTTTAAAATATATAATTATTCATTATATGACGGTTCCTGTGATATCATTATCTACATTTTCCAAGGTAAAATCGCTCCGAAAGGCAATAAATCAATTAAAAAAAATTTGTTTATGTATTGATTGATATATATATTATAAGAAAAGGAAAATACATAGTCGTACTGAGATCTACGATTTTTAAACATTACCTGGCTTCCAGTATAGGCAATTTTATTGTTCGTGACTGGTCTAGAAAATTCAGATTGCATGAGCGTTTGCATGAACTATTGTGCCTGTTGTTTTGAGATTAACTGGATTATTTACTTCCTATTTGTCATTTTTTTT
>JAGKTI010015381.1:0-20586 GCA_018397915.1 Birgus latro | reverse complement strand
ATGTGTCCAACTCTGGGCATAGGCTTCACAGCCTGCTATCAAGGCCCAGCAGTCCTCCTGCATATTATACACCTCTACGTCACCTCTTCGGCGCTAACACCCACCGTCCATATTGAATACACGCTAAGGCTGTCTCATACAGGACTAATGTTTTGGTATTAGCAGGGGTATTTTTACGACATGTTGGCCGGTCTTCTGATAGATCAGTAAAGCTTGATTTAACTAAATTCAAATCCTTAAACTGTTCCCTGCCCCAGCGAGGATTTGAACCCGGGTCTGTCAGGACCGCAAGCCACCTCTCTACCGATCGAGCCACCGCCTCCCCCTCATCTTATCACGAACTTCTCCTACCCCTTCTCCTACAACCCACAGCCCCACCTTCCCTCCATGCTGCAGCACCCAACAAACAGCATACACACAACATTAACATTCTTCAAATAAACAAATGGCATAAACACCTCCTCTGTTGAAGTAAAGGAATCTCAGGATGGCCAGGTACCGAAGACAGGTGTGCCTGTGAGTTCATTCACCGACCAATAGTCATGGAGCACATGTTTTCTAACGTGGGCCATCAACAAGGTCAGGGCAAACCACATGAACATCTCCCCCACCTGTACAGGTATCCAATCACACATGTGCGTGCTGTCGCTGGCAGCAACTTCCAGCCAGCACAGCACATGGCCTGCTGGAAATTATCTCATCCACCAGGCACTGCATTATTGCTGTCGTGAATATGGAATTGAAGAGACTGCTAGTCCAGGGCCTGGAAGGAAGCTCATCCTCCTGGACGCCAGCACCCTCCTCATCATATACCAGCACAGACGGCTCAAAGCTGGCACCACCCTTCCAGCCGGCCGTCTGGCAGTTCCAGGACTTTTCCTTATCACTCATGCATGCCCACAGGGGGGTTGGGGGGGGGAAGCGGGTGATGACTCACTTGATACAGAACTTTCTTGGGGAGATGCTCGGTGCTGCGTATCTCCACGTGGGGCCCAAGTGGAAAATACAACACCTGAAGGGCCCAGTTTTGGAGATTCAGACCTGGTGGTGCTAGGCTGAGGTGTTGGGGAGTGCTGAAGGAGGATACATTGGGGAGAAGGCAGCAAGAGTGTTGGAGAAATGGCTCTGTGGCGTTTATCATGCAGATGAATGCCAGGTCCATAGGCACCTTCCCGATGTTCCATGTCATCAATTGCCTCCTCCTCACCGAATTCGTCGCTCTCATAGGCTCTCCCCTCTTCCTGGAGAAGTCTTAGAGCCTCCTCTGGCATCAGAGATTAGGGGTCAGAGGGCAAGACAGCTCGCTCTCAACGTGGTAACTTTTCCTTTTCTCCAAGGACTTACTCTCGCCGAGTGTACGGGATGATACAGTGTTGTCCAAGGCACGTCCTACTGCACTATCACTAAGCCCTTTGGCTGGCAGTAAGGGCTGAACTTTCGCAGGGGTCAATGAGGCGATCAGCCCCTCACCCGGGGAGAGGGAATCAGATGATGACGAGGAGGAAGACATGGCTCCTCAAGCAGCCACACTGCCATGTAGAAACTGAACCGCACAACCAAAGGGTACCTGGGGGTCCTACCCACCCAGTAGGTATCACAGAAAATGGTTTTGCATGCTCAAAGGGAGGTGGGTAGGTGAGTGCAGTATATCACGTCAGCCGGCAGCGTTCTGCGTCCCAACTCATGACAGCAGTACATGTCAGCCGGCGGTTTGGGGTCAAATATTATTCATTACTTTACTCAAAAATACATGGAAAAATAAACTAAAGAAATAAATCTTGAACATTTATTGGTGAACTGATATGGAAAGAAATTTTGTGGTGTACAGTACAATTATTACAACTCCCGTGCTCATACATATGCTGTGTATGAGACCACAGTCCAGCCGTCTACTTTCCCATTTGACAACTGCCAATTCATCCCTCACTCGCAACTCAGCCGTTTTGCAGAAAATAAAATGAATATGTAGGAACTGTGCTTTCTTCCAATGAAGCAAACCTTCATTCCTATCAAACAGATTTTCTCTTCTCTGCCGGAACAAATATGTTCTAGGATGAATTTGCAGTTGATCCTTGATTTTGCATACCCTGAAACAGTGGATTTCGGATTTAACGGATATCATCTGTAGGTCCATTACGTAATCCCTACGGACCAACAGATGATATGGCAACAGTCTGCACTGCTTCATAAAGCGTCTGCTAGGTGGCCGATAGTGCACTGCCAGTTGCACTGTCTGGCTCATAAGTGCCAGTGTGACAGTCATCATGTCACCATGCCTCCCACACCAACACAGAAGCAGTGAGGAGGAGGAGAAAGAAATGCCTGTCAAAAAACTGACGCTCTCAACAATATGCACCGGACCTTGAGCAGTGGTGTCTTTGCAACGAGTCCACCCCCCAGAGGCTGTCAGAGCGAAGAAGGAGGGCATCATGGGGGCCAAACCACCGGAAACCCCCCCCAGCCCCTCACGGGGCCCGAGAACCTGAGAGTGGCTTCGGTGGCCTGGGCAAGTATCACATCTTTCAACACAACACATATAACAACACTGGTTTTTCTACACTGAGAACTGACCCCTTGACAGTCATTTCTCAATTCTCGAAGACTTCTTCTTGCCAGTGACTTTGACAACAATCCAGGACCCATCAACAAATACTCATGTCCAGCATGCTCAAAACCTATCATTTCAAGCCAACAGACAAAAGGTTGAGTTCAGTGCAATTCCTTCAAGAACTGGACCCATTAAACTTGCACAACAATTGCATCCAGATAATATTACACAAACACCTGGACCAGCTCCTTATGCTCCTTCCCCCCACCCATTAACCCCCCACCAACCCCTCTCCTACTTTCTCCACACCTCCTCAGCCTAACTCACCGATCCTTCCCACACCATCCAATTCCCCAACCCCTAACATTCCACCCCAATCAAATTCACCCCAACCCTTACCTCTATCACAACCTTCTCCTACCCCTTCACCTCCACCCACAGCCCCACCTTCCCTCCGTGCTGCAGCACCCAACAAACAGCATACACACAACATTAACATTCAAATAAACATAGATGGCATAAATACTAAAAATCAAGAACTCACACAATTCATCAAACAACAAAACATACACACTGCCATCTTACAAGAAATAAAACTATGCAGAACACGAAAAACACCTACATTTCATAATTTCGCCACCATTAGCCAAGACCGGGCCGACGATGGTGGTGGTGGTAGACTCATCACCTTGATGCACCAGTATATCAACTTTTCAGATACTAGTGCACACACAAAATCACTTCTCCCCCCACATGACACCACAACAGAAATACAATCAATTAAAATACACATTGGCAACGAATCACACATAACAATCGCCAATACATACATTCCCCTGAGTCATCCACCACAGTACCACACAATTACTCTCCTGAAATACACCACATCACTAACATACCCATCATCATCTTGGGTGGTGCTTTCAATGCCAAGGTGACAGCCTGGCATGTCAACAACCCTGACACAGACAGAGAGCTGGTACTACAATCCCAAACAGATAATAATTTCATCCTCAACAATCTCCATCAACATACCCATATCCCACACCAAGCCCTCTTCCTCCCATCATCCCCAGATATCACCTTCTGCTCCCCAAACCTCACCCCCACAACATCCTGGAGAGTGGTCAAAACCATTGGCACTGATCACCTCCCAATCATCATCACTAACAAAACCAGAATCACCCATACACTAATTATAAGAGAGCCAACTGGGAGGCCTTCACAACTGAAGCAGAACAACACTTTGAAATATTAAACAGTACATCCATCACAAACATTAACACTGCTGTGCACAATTTTAATACAATTATTTAAAATGCAGACAAAAACACATCCCTAGAAGCAACAGAAAGAGACACAACCTCAACTTCACACCAGAAATTCAAAGCCTTATCAGTCAATGCTACACACTACAACACTCCCTAACACCCCATACACAAGACACTGTAAAACAAATACAAGAACTCAACACTTAAATACACAAAAAATATCAGAACAGCCAACCCTAAATTGGGATAATTAGCTCCAAACACTTGATCACAAAACAAACACCCACCAAACTCAACAAAACACTAAACAGCATCACACTCTCCAACAGCAACACTACATAATCACATGCTGCCATCACTATAACAGACACCATACTCTCAAACAAACAACAAGCAAATAACTCTCATAAATCACTTTTCATGTCAGCCATCTAAATGCCCATCGCGACGACCGACGTCATCCGATGCAAGGGAGTGTTCCCCACAGACCCAGACTTAGCACCTTTCACTTACAACCAGGCAAACCACATCATCAGCAACCTTAACCCCTTAACCGTAGGTTGACAGATGCGGTTCTTGCGCGTCCCGCGGGGCAAATTCGCGCTCCGACTGACTTTATAAAAATATTTGCCAAAAATCAGTTATTAGTCCTAGAATATTATAATTATATATGCATATGGCACATACCTTCAGCTTTCTCCTGGGACGTTTGTTGAGCCTTCGTCGACTACCGTAGGACTTGTGGAGACTTCTTAAGTTGGGTAACGAAATCTCCACTTTACACTTCCTGACATCCCGTAATATGAATACCACTGCCTGATATTATCATTACAAACACTATTCAATGACTTCCAAGTAGTCTGGAATCCATACTAATAAAAAAAAAAAACTGAAAGCAATGTAAAATATGAGCGGGTACAAGCCTCCCGCTTGCGCTAGTTCGCCGCACGTATTCTGTCATTTCTTATTCATATACACACTCACACTTTATTATTTCTAGTAATCTCTCTACTATCCGGACGACCACTATCTGGTTACCTCACTGTTCGGACAATGTAAGCTGATGGCCAAAACCCAAAATGGCCAAAAATTGCAAAAAAAAAAAAAAAAAGTGGGGGGAAAAATCCAATTTTTTTGGACATCAATTTGAATTTCCCGCGCGCACCGACCAGCAGTGTTTTCGTGCTGCCCACCTCTGTCCGCTCTCCTCTCATTTCCCACTCAGCTGCCGGTTCATGAGAACGCTCTCATCATGGCTCCTCAAGCGGTTGCTTTTGTGGTGATCCCCTACCTCCTGCAGGGCTTGCTCTGCTCTGCACCTTCTTCGTCGTGTGTGTGATGATGGCCCCTCCGCCTGAGAAGAGGAAGAGAGTGGTGTTGACTCTGGAGAAGAAGCGGGAGATATTGGAGAAGGTGGACGCCGGGTGGCTGACATCACCGACCCTACGTGAATTCAACCTCCCTCACTCTACTTTGTTTGACATCAAGAGGTCCCGAGACAAACTACACCAGTACACGGCTGACTTCGCTTCGAAAACCAGACAAAACGTGGAGAGGAAGATGATGTTTACTCACAAGTATGTGGACACTGACCGTTCCACGCTCATCTGATATTGACAACAACGTGCTGCTGGTGTGTTGGTACGTGGAACGGAGCTGAAAGCTGCTGCCGAGAAGTTCGCAAGGCTTCAAAACACCCCAGACTTCAAGGCATCTGAAGGTTGGCTCTTCGGGTTCAAGTTACGGCACAGACTTACCAATCGTAAGGCCCATGGAGAAGCTCCGGACGCCAACGAGGAGGGAGTTTCGGCAGAAGGTGAAGGGCTTGATTGACAGGGAGGGCCTCACTCTCGGTCAAATCTACAACGCTGACGAAACTGGACTATTCTATCGTTCAGTGCCCACAAACACTCTTGCTGAGGAGACGGAGAAGCGTATACCTGGCCACAAGCTCTCCAAGCAACGGATGTCTACTTTGTGCTGTGCAAATGCTAACGGCATGCACCGCCTCAAGCCCGTTATTGTTGGACGTGCAAAGCAGCCTCAGTGCCTTCGTGGGTTAATGGATGTAGTTCCTGTTGTGTGGTATCATTCTCTGAAGGCTTGGTTCACAGCCAAGATCTTCAGAGATTGGTTTCACCAACAATTTGTAAAGGAGGTCATTCATTATCAGACGGAGACACTGAAAATCCCATGCGACCAGGTAAAAGCTCTCCTGATTCTAGACAATGCACCTGCGCATCTGTCTGAGACAGAGTTGGTAGCCGAGAATGGCCGCATTAGGTGTCTGTTTTTGCCACCTAATTTGACTGCTCTCATCCAACTAATGGACCAGGGAGTGATTGTGGCAACGAAGAGGCGGTACCGACAGAGGTTTTTGGACGAGGTGGTGGTTGTCTTCGAGGACGAGCGCAGGGAAGGACGAGACATGCGAGGACATCGGACTATGGAAAACCTTCGCCGCTACAACCTCAAGTCTGCTATCTACAACTGGGCCAGTGCATGGAAGGAAGTCTCTGTCAAGACTCTAGAAAGCGGCTGGTCTCGTCTGCTTCATGGAACCGACGTGGTGCATGATTTCCTAGGTTTTGAGGTGGATGACTTCCATGCAAGGCTTCGTGCGGGTGGAGACAATGTGGATGTTGACGAAGTGCGTGAGTGTTGGATGACGATGAGGGCAATCCTGGGTATCAGATCATGTCTGATATCGAGATCGCATCTTCTGTTGCCGGTACGAGTACCCAGCAGGAAGATTACGACGAGGACAGCGATGATGATGCGGACTCCTCTTGGCTCGTCACTATTCCAGCCATCCCCAAGCTAAGCGCACTCTGGGAACATGTGGAGTTCGTCCTTGACTACCTAGAACACCCGGACTGCAACTTAGAGATGGGGCCCTTGGGACTTGTGGAGGAAGTGCGAGCTTTCAGGCAGCGCATCATTAATCGTCAGAATCGTCGTTGCTTGTGTCAATCAACCATTGACAGTTTTTTCAGGCCCGTCACCCCCGCCATGCTCAGCCCTCACTCCACACCACTGCCTCACCAAGACAGGCCTTCAAGCTACGAGCCACAGCCCAGCACATCGGCCACTGCGGAGTCACCAGTGGATGTGAGTTTGCGGCTGTCTTCAGAGTCCTCTGCAGTGGGTAGCATATCACCACATCCCACCGACGAGCCCCTTGGCCGCCACCGTCAGCTCCTCTCGGACTCTGACAGCGACTAATTATCAAGGACTCGCTACTAGACCACACGAGAATTTACAGTTATGTGAAGTGATGTGATGCAAAAATTCTGTTGTTATTGGAAGGGAAACGTTGTGGGAAGTGCTGGTGAGAAGTGCTGGTGAGTGTAAAGTGCAGCAGAAGTGCCAAGGATTCTATGAATTCCTGCAGGTGCCTCAGGTGCACCTTTATTATTGTCAGAGTCTGGGAGGACGGAGAGGGTTATACATCAGGACGGCGGCAGCATTCTCGTAAGTACCCTAACTTCATCAAAAATCCTTGTTTTGTTCTTCCCATATCATTAATCTCATGCACAGACTGTGTGAAAGATGATTTCTATAATGATTTTCATGTCCAACCTTTTTTCAGCATGCTGTAAAGTGGTAAAAATTTCCCATAAATGTAAATCATAATTTCCTGCTTTCAATTTATTTTTTCATGCATTGTTACCACTAGTATTAAAGTGCACAAGCTGTGAAAAATGTGAATGCCAGTGATTTTCATGTCCAGTACTTAAACTAAGCTGCCATCTCAGTGAACACCTGTGCTTAACTTACCTCAAATTCATCCTTTTTGAGTTAAAATTAAATGAATTC
Organism: Birgus latro; assembly: GCA_018397915.1. NCBI lineage: Eukaryota > Metazoa > Arthropoda > Malacostraca > Decapoda > Coenobitidae > Birgus > Birgus latro. The sequence continues at coordinate 12,948 of JAGKTI010015381.1, read as the reverse complement.
ATGCTTTGTGTTTATTATTTTAGTGCACAAGCTGTGAAAAAGGTGAATGGCAGTGATTTTCATGTCCAGTACTTAAACTAGGCTGCCAACTCAGTGAACAGCTGTGCATAGCTTACCTCAAATTCATCCTTTTTGGGTTAAAATTAAATGAATTCATGCTTTGTGTTCATTATTTTAGTGCACAAGCTGTGAAAAAAGTGAATGCCAGTGATTTTCATGAACAGTACTTACTTTCAGCATGCTGTATTATGGTAAACACTTTTGCCATACCTAACTCTTATTGATCATTTTTCTGGTAACAATTTATTTATCTGATGCTTTGTATCCCAAATTTTAGTGCATAAAATGTGAGAAATTATGATTTTCATAGTGGCTGCCACGTCTGATACTTACTTACACTAAGCTGTCAACTCAGTGAACACCTATGCCTTAATTACCTCAAATTCATCCTTTTACGGTTAAAATTAAATGAATTCATGCTTTGTATTCATTATTTTAGTGCATAGGAAGTGACAAAGGGTGATTTTCATAGTGATTTCCATGTCTGATACTTACTTACACTGTGCTGGCAAGTTGTGAATACCTATGCCACTCACCTCAAAATCATCATTTTTAGGTTAAAATTCAATTAATTCATGCTTTGTGTGCATTATTTATGTGAAAGGGGACTTAAATAAGTGATATGCATGTCCAGTAAGGAGGTAGGTAGGTGGTTTTCTGATTTAGCTTAGGTTAGGGTCATGAATGACCGGTGCGGGAGCTTCAGGGCTATCCGGACAAGACCACTTCCGGTCATGCCTTTGGCTCTATTATATCGGATGTACTTTATTATAACTATACAGTAAGACCTCACTATAACGGACTAATTGGGGCTCAGGCCAGTCCGAAATATGCGATTTTCCGATAAAAGCGACATCCGGACTTACCCCTGCTAATCCGGACTTTTTCCGATATATCAGACATTAGTCCGGATTGCATCGGTAGTTTTCACCACCATTGCAGTATTGTACTGTGTTATACCTTCACTACATTAATCAAATGGTATAATAATACTGTACTGTGCACTGAAAAACATGTCTTTTACTTGTCTTATTGTGGTGAACATAGCTGAAGTTGTCAGGCAGTCTGGACTGCTTTCTGGCTATATCGGACTTTTTCCGATATATAGGGGTTTAGTCCGGTAGCTCCTCGAGTCCGATAAAAGCGAATTCCGGTCTACTGAAGTCCGTTATATCGAGGTTTTACTGTATATATCAACAGTCTTTTACTGCTTCCCACACGACGTTTAGTAGGGGTAGAGGTCACAGGGCCTTTTACAATGGGCGCAAAAGCGGTGGAAATGGAGGGGCGCAACTGCGACGTGATTCCACCTTGAAGGACGACAGTGAAATGAATGATGTACATATCTGGGTAGCCAAGGGTTGAAAATGTCAGCTGCTAATGTATATGCTATGAAATAAGTCATAGGAAATCTAGACAATACATAGTAAATTAGGCAGTTCCAGGTGAATATAAATATCACTCAGGCTTCTCCTTTCCTTTCTTATACAGTAAACCTTGCATAAGCCGAACTTTTACAAGCTGGAATCTTCAGTTAGCCGAACTCAGGCCGAGACTAGGTATGAAAGTAGGCCGAAATGTGAAAGTAGGGGGAGAAATGGCGCCAGGCGGACACGCCAGGCAGACACGTGGAGCCAGTCTGCTGCTTGCTTTTGGAGACGGTAGTTGCGCCATTCTTACTGTCATCTAGTGCTGAGCAGTGCTCTCCTTTTGCCTTCTGCCTTGCCATGGAAGGTTCAAAGCTTAAAAGAAGTGATACTGGCACCTCTAGTCGTAAAGGAATGAAGCTAAAAAAAAAAATGTGCGTGTGTGACAGTGTAGTGATCATGATTAAAGTTCAGTACTATTATTACTGAAAGTGTTACATTGCAGTCTATTACAGTGATTACATTTGAGTTTAGTTCTTAATGTAGAGTGAAATAAATACTGGGTACTGTTTAGAATTTATGTTAAAGTGTGAACTCACCCACCTCCACCAACTCCGTCTCCAAAACAAAACAAACTGCCGAAGAATCTACTGCCTCTAACAAAAGGTGTTAAATGCAGTCTATTACAGTGATTACATTTAAGTTTAGTTCTTAATATAGAGTGAAATAAATACTGGGTACTTTTTAGAATTTAAGTGTGAACTCAACCAACTCCGTCTCCAAAACAAAACAAACTGCAGACGAATCTACTGCCTCTGACCAAAGGCAAATTATGTGCACCGAATTCTTTCTTTTTTGTCTTTCTTTATTAATTTATACACTGTATATGCTCCTTTACTTTAGTGTTAAGAAGACAAGTAATAAGTATTGTTATTGCAATTTGGGGGGGGTGAAAATCCATCTCCAACACACGCTACCGACGGTCTGTACTGCCTCTGTGAATTATTTTCTACCAATTAACCACTTCAGTACTGTGACGTCTATTCCTACTTTATTTACGCTTCCTCCAGCCGATTTTATGGCACTCAGGACTGGACTCACATACTGAAGGGGCTAACGAAGGCTGTACCAACCCCGTGCACTTCCACAGATCCAACCTATACTGACTAAAATTGTCTGGTGGCAGCAAGAACAAAATGAAAATACACCCAGCAATGAAGGGGTTAAAGGTATATTAAATGCACTAAATTGTTTTTTGTCATAACTTATTTATTTATATATGCTTCTTTAATTTAGTGTTGAAAGGACAAGTAATAGATATTGTCTTAGCAAGTTTTGGGGGTGAAAATTCGGTAATTTAGCAATTTTGGGGGGTGAAAATTCGGTAAGCCGGAAAAATTGGTAATTCGAACCAGGGGAGACCCCCATACAGTTCGGCTTATGAAGGGTTTACTGTATATATTTATATTACGAGAATAGCTCATACAGCATATTTCAAGGCGAAAAAAGCAGGGGAAATTAGCAAATGAGTGCAGGTTGGATGTTGCCAAGTGATAATTAGCCAATTCCAGGTGTATGGCACTATTTCGTTTTTGTTTTTGAAGGCTCCAACATGCTTGCATGCGTCGGCCTTGGTCACCTAATGGCGGCTCTCCACGCTGCTCGATCCCTGCCAGCCTCCCTGTTCAGTCCCTTAACCCTTAAGTCACACTTAATGACCTCGTCCCATGTCTTTCTCGGTCTACCCCTCCCAACCCCTCCCCCAATATTAACACCTCTCACCCTCTGTACCCAATTATCATCCCCCATCCTCTCCACATGTCCAAACCACCTCAGCCTACCTCTCCTCATCACAACTATCAATTACCTTATTTTTTTTATATATATGTATAAGAATAGGCCATAGGGCTCATTTCAATGGATGAAATCAGTGGAAAAATCCGGGGATGATTTGCGTAGGGCAGAGCGGCTGAGCAGACGAAACGAGAGGGTAATGGAGGGGAGGTAGGGAGGGGAGTCTAGAATGGGGGAAAATGACTAAATTATCAACAATGGATGGGAGTACTGATGACATTAGCAGCTCTGACTATTGTTGGACATTGGCAGTACAGATAGATGATACAAATCACCACTTGAAAGCCTGGGCGAATTCAAAACAAAGAATCACCAAAGTGACGCCCCACGGTTTGATCCATTGCGACTGGCCGTCACCACATTGATGACCCACAGTTAAGTGGTTAAGCACTCACCTGGCTGTGGACCAGACACCATACGCAACATATACCTAAAACAACTTAGACCACAAGGCATACAAGCACTCACCAACATATCAAACTACAGCTACTCACACAACATAATACCCAACATCTGGAAGCATGGCACTATCATCACTATCCTCAAACCCAACAAAGACCTCACATTACCTTTCTCACACCGCCCTATCACACTCCTCTGCACCCCATCCAAAGTCACTGAATGACTGGTATTACAATTAGTTACACCTCACATCCCCCTAGCCCCATCACAACATGGTTTTAGGCTGCTACTCTTCTTACAGACCTTACTCAGAGAGTTTTTGATGGCATTGTTTCAGTCAGGCCACCACACATAACACTCCTAGTCACACTAAGCATTAATGAAGTTTTTTATGCCATCCACTGCCAAGACCTCACAAACAACATATTCAACACAAACATGTACAATAACACAAAAAGATGACTGCCTCCCCCACGGCAGGCAGATGTGCACATGTAAAATTTGCCGGTCAGTCACTGAACATCAGAAACTTCACAAACGGCATCACCCGAGGATCTGTTTTGTCCCCTACTCTCTTCAGCCTATACATGCACGACGTACCCATACCCCCAAAATATACATAGCTTCCTGTGCGGACGACATAACACTTACATGTACCCACCAAAATGCAAACACAGCTGCACACATGCTCCAACCTTACCTCAACACACTACACGAATAATTCACCTCAAACAGACTCAAAATAGTCCCAGCCAAATCTACAGTGACCCTTCTCACAAACTGGACAGCAGAACACAGTCACATTCCACACCTCACTATAAACAACACTCCCCTGCCACACACACACACTGGAAGAGGAGAAAGTGCCTCGGGAATGGAAGAGGGCAAATGTGGTACCAATCTATAAGGGAGGAAACAAGGAAGAACCCCTGAATTATAGACCAGTGTCTCAAACCAGCATGGTTGCAAAATTGTGTGAGAGAATCCTGAAAGATAGATGGATAAAATATCTGGAAGGGATGAATATTCTGACTGAAAGTCAGGTTGGATTCAGAAGTGGGAGGTCATGTGTTTCCAACTTATTGAGCTTTTACTCAAGGGCGATTGACGTGCTACAGGAGAGAGACGGTTGGGTGGATTGTGTGTATTTAGATCTGGAGAAGGCCTTCGACAAGGTACCCCACAAGAAACTAATATGGAAATTAAAGCATACCGGAGGACTGAAGGGAAGCCTCCTGGAATGGATGAGAGACTTTTTGAGTGACAGAAAAATGAGGACAGTAATAAAGGACAGGACATCTGGATGGAGGGAAGTAACAGGTGGTGTCCCACAGGGCTCGGTGTTGGCGCCAGTAATGTTCCTGATTTACGTAAATGATATGGTAGATAGAGTGAACAGGTATGCAAGTCTGTTTGCCGATGATGCAAAGATCTTGAGGAAGGTAGAGGTTGAAGGGGACTGTAAAATGCTGCAGGAGGATCTGGATAGGATACATGACTGGAGCCGGATGTGGGAAATGAAATTCAACGCAAAAAAATGTAAAATATTGGAAATGGGTAAAAGTACCAAGAGACCATCATTGAATTATTTGATGGGTAATGAACCAATTAGAAAAGTGAGAGAAGAGAAAGATTTGGGAGAGCTGGTCCAAGATAGTTTGTCACCTGAAAAGCATATAAATAAGATAGTTAGAGAGACATATAAACTCTTGACCAATATAAGAGTGGCATTTCATTACATGGATAAGGAGATGATGAAAAAATTGATAGTGGCCATGATCCGGCCCAGGTTAGAATATGCAGCAGTAGTGTGGTCCCCACACGAAAAGAAAGATATAACCATGATTGAGAGAAAACAAAGAACAGAAACCAAGATGGTCCCCAGTCTGGCAGATTTGTCGTACAGAGAGAGGCTGGAGAGGCTGGATTTGCCTTCCTTAGAGGAAAGGAGAGAGAGGGGCGAAATGATTGCAATGTTAAGGACCATGATAGGAGTAGATAAAACTGACAGAGAAAACCTGTTTGTGTGGGATGAGAGGGTAACAAGGGGAAACAGAATGAAACTAAAGAAGCCAAGTTGCTTGAAGGACATCAAGAAATATAGTTTTCCTTATAGATGCATAGACCTGTGGAATAGCCTGGACAAAAAGATCGTTCAGTCTAAAAACTTAAATGAGTTTAAGGCAAAATTTGACTTATTTAGAAACAGAGACGGGACCCCACGAGCGTAGCTCATTTCGTGTATATCACAATTAGGTAAATACAATTAGGTAAATACACACACACACACACACACACAAAATCCTTGGTGTAACATACATCAATGTCATTTAAACAACACATCACAAACATTAAAAATAAATTAGCACCAAGACTCAACGCCTTAAGGTCACTTGCCCATGCAACATTTCGACACAACAAAGAAACCACCACCACAGTATACAAACAATATACAGCATATACGTTCAGCGATGAATTATGCAAGCCCTGCTTGGGCTTCTAACCTCACTAAAACACACTACAACACTCTACAGAGCATACAGAACAAGGCCCTAAAAATAATCACAAGCTGCACAGCTACTACACCTACAGACCACCTACACCAAGAAACCAGAGTCCTCCAAAGTCAAGAATCACCTAGACATGAGAGGCACACAAATTCTTGCCACAGCCTCCACAAACCAACACCATCCACTACACTACATGGCAGCATATCCACACACACACACACACACACACACCAAGGAACATCAAAACAACACCCATCACAAGATATTATACACAAATACTGTCATCTCTCCCCCCTCACCAGCCTCAAACCAGCTTCCAGAAGCATATCCATACTCAGATCACTCGCTGCTCCATTCAGTCACTCAAAGACAGCACACAGCTGCATGCACGGCTGCCTGATATCCACCCTTCTGAATCCTCCCTCCCTCATGAGGACAGGGTCTACATGGCTAGGCTGAGATGTGGGCATAGTCCAGCCCTCTTGAGTTATCAGAAGAGGTTGGATGACTCCGTCGCTGATGCCTGTCCAGGATGCAACATAGCACCCAATACTATTAAGCACAATATGGAAGACTGCATTGCACACAATCGCCTTTGCCAACAATACAACATACACTCCTTGAGAGCTCTGTGGGAATGTCTGATCTCAGGCATGGCCCTCCTTAGGGACTCAGGACTTTTCAGCCAGACTGCCTAGGAAGCAACTATTACTACTACTACACTACGCACCTATATGGATGCCCTCATCAAATACGTGGACTACAGCAAGATGGACAAGGCTCATTCACACTAAGGGAATCTACGGTCGTTGAGGGAGGTCATCATCCACGACTAACACGACAGTGACAGGCAGCTAAAAATACAAAGCTTCTTCACGGCCCGTGCAGTCTCCTCCAATGACGTGGACAACCCACAGCTTAACCCTTTAACTGCAACATTCCTTTTTAAAAGGACCTATCGACAGACTGCAACGTTCCTTTTATAATACACAATTCTGTTTAAAAAATCATGTCCTGTATTCTTCTGCGGGACCTTTGTGTATTCATCTGTCCATGCTTGGGGTTGCCAATTCATCATTTCATCTTCCCACTGACTGCATTGTTCACATAAAGAAGGGTGGTTTGGTTCTGGAAGTTATGGCGTGGTCCGCCGTGTTCACCCCAACCCTCCATCTCGCGTGGTGTGTGTGTGTGGGGTGTGTGTGTGTGTGTGTGTTAATGCGCCAGTTTGAATTTCCCACGCGTGCGGACCAGCTGTGTTATCACTCTGCCTGCCTGCCCTCGCTCTTCCCCAGTTCCAGCCCAGCCACTGGACCGTGAAGACACTCTCGCCATGGCCGCTCATGTGATCGCTTTTGTGGTGGTGCCCTACCTCCTGCAGGGCTTGATGCTCCTTTCTGCCCTCTTCATCGTGTGTGTGATGATGGCCCCGACATCTGAGAAGAGAAAACGAGTGGTGTTGACTCTGGACAAGAAGCGGAAGATATTGGACAAAGTGGACGTGGGGTGGCCGACATCACGCATCCTATGTGAATTCAACCTCCCTCACTCTATCTTGTTTGATATCAAGAGGTCCCAAGACAAACTCCACCAGTACACGGCCGACTTCGCATCAAAAACCAAATGGAATGTTTACTCCCAAGTATGCGGAAATCGATTGTTCCACGCTGATTTAGTATTGTCAACAACATGCTGCTGGTGTTGTGGTGTGTGCTACAGAGCTGAAAGCTGCTGCTGAGAAGTTTGCAAGCCTTCACGACACCCAAGACTTCAAGGCATCCAAAGGTTGGCTCTTTGCGCTCAAGTTACAGCACAGACTTACCAACCGTAAGGCCCATGGCAAAGCTCTGGACACCAACGAGGAGGGAATAGAAGTTTCGGCAGAAGGTGAAGGGCCTGATTGACAGGGAGGACGAAACTGGCTTATTCTATCGCTCTGTGCCCACGAACACTCTCGCCGAGGAGACGGGGAAGCGTATACCTGGCCGCAAGCTCTCCAAGCAACGGGTGTCTGCTTTGTGTTGCGCCAATGCTAACGGCATGCACCAGCTCAAGCCTGTTATTGTTGGACATGCAAAGCAGCCTGGGTGCCTTCATGGGTTAATGGATGTCCTTCCTGTTGTATTTGTGAAGGCTTGGTTCACAACCAAGATCTTCAGAGTTTGGTTTCACCAACACTTCGTCAAGGAGGTTATCCATTATCAGACGGAGACACTGAAAATCCCACGCGACCAGGTAAAGGCCCACCTGATTCTGGACAATGCACCTGCACATCCATCCAACAAGGAGTTGGAGGCTGAGAATGGCTTCATTAGGTGCTTATTTTTGCTACCTAATTCGACTGCTCTCATCCACCCAATGGACCAGGGAGTGATTGTGACAACGAAGAGGCTCTACCGATGGAAGTTTTTGGATTAGGTGATGGCTGTCTTCGAGGACAAGGACGAGAGCAGGGAAGGACGAGATACGCGAGGCCAGCAGACTATGGAAAACCTTCGTCACTACAACCTAAAGTCTGCCATCTATAACTGGGCCAGTGCATGAAAGGAAGTGTCCGTCAAGACTCTGGAAAGTGATCGGTCTCGTCTGCTTCATGGAACTGACGTGGTGCACTACTTTCTAGGTTTTGACATGGATGACTTCCATGCACGTCTTCATGCGGGTGGAGACGATGTGGATGTGGACGAAGTGCGTGAGTGGTTGGATGATGACGAGGGCGATCCTGGGTATCAGATTGCGTCTGATATCAAGATCGCATCTTCAGCTGCCAGCATGAGTACCCAGCTAGAAGATTCCAAAGAGGACAGCAACGATGATGCAGACTCCTCTCAGCACGTCACTACTCCAGCCATCCCCAAGCTGAGTGCACTCCAGGAACATGTGGAGTTCGTCCTGGACTGACTAGAACACCAAGACTGCGACAGGGGGATGGGGCCCTTGGGACTTGTGGAGGAAGTGCAAGCTTTCAGGCAGCGCATCATTAATCATCAGAATCGTTGTTGCTTGCGTCAATCTACCACTGACAGTTTTCTCATGCCTGACACCCCCGCCATGCTCAGCCTGGCTCCACACCAATGCCTCCCCAAGAAAGGCCTTCGAGCTCCGAGCCAAAGCCCAGCACATTGGCCACGGTGGAGTCACCACTGGATGTGAGTTTGCGGTTATCTTCAGAGTCCTCTGCAGTGGGTAGCCCATCACCACATCCCTCCGACGAGCCCCTTGGCCGCCTCCAGCAGCTCCTCTCAGAATCTGACAGCGACTAAGCATCAAGGACTCGCCACTAGACCACAGGGGAATTTACAGTGATGTGAAGTGAGAAAAACAATGTGCAGTGTAAAGGAATTGGAATTCAGTGAACAAAATTTGGTGAAAAGTGCTGGTGAGTGTGAAGTGCAGAGCAAGTGCCAAGGATTTAATGAACTGCATCGGTGGATTCCTGCAGGTGCTTCAGGTGCACCTTCATACTCTCAGAGTCTGGGAGGAGGAAGCGGGTTATTCCTCAGGACGGCCGCAGCCTTGTTGTAAGTACCCTAACTACTGTACTGCTAAAATCCTTGTTTTGTTCTTCCCAGTTCATTAATTTCATGCATAGGCTGTGAGAAAGGTGATTTCCATAATGATTTTCATGTCTGTAAATTTTTTTCAGCATGCTGTAAAGTGGTAAAGAATTGCCATAAATCTAAATCACCATTTTCTGTTATCAATTTATTTTTTCATGCATTGTGACCAATAGTATTTAAGTGCATAAGCTATGAAAAAGATGATTTTCAGTGATTTCCATGTCCGATACTTACTTTCGGCATACTGAAGAATGGTGAACATCTCTGCCTTACTCACCTAAAAACCATCATTTTCTGATAACAGTTTATTTATTTGATGCTTTGTATCCCGTATTTTAGTGCATAAGATGTGAGAAAGGATGATTTTCTTAGTGACTGCCATGTCTGATACTTACTTAAACCATGCTGCCAAGTGGTGAACACCTCTGCCTTACTCACCTCAAAATCATCATTTTTTGGTTAAAATTTAATTAATTCATGCTTTGTGTCCATTATTTATGTGAATGGGGTCTTAAATAAGTGCTATGCATGTCCAGTAGGGAGGTAGGTAGGTGGTTTTCTGATTTAGGTTAGGTTAGGGTCAGGAATGACCAGTGCGGGAGCTTCAGGGCCAATATCTGGACAAGACCACTTTCTGGGCATGCCTTTGGCTCTATTACGTCAGATAGTGGGAAGATTACTGTATGTTACACCTCAAAGTTTCCAAGGCTTCTGTTTGGTCCTGATGAAAGTGACAAGGAATTTAGTGAATTCAGTGACTTGATGATCAAGAAGAAAGATTAAGTGATGGGGATGAAGATTTGGCTTGTGATGTTCCAAGTGCAGGTGAGGAGACTGAGGTGGAGGAAAAATGCACTGCTATAATGCACTCCACTACTGTGACCTTGACTGTCTCCTCCTCACACCACACACAACCACAACCATCCACCAGTTCACCTTCTGACTTACCAAGACGCCCATTACCAACAAAAAGACGAATGTACTAGCAAGCACCAGCATCATCATCATCCCAGCCATCATCATCATCATCGAAGTGAGAATCACCACCACTTCCCAGTTCCCTCACAGCTGCCCCACCACAACCAGCACCATACCCTCCTATATTTAATTGGACTGATGGACGTGATTTTGTTCCTGACTGCCATCACTTTAATGCCAGTAACAGTGGGGTTACTGATGAAAGGCCACTCTCTCTGGATGCCCTAGAGATTGCTTACTTTGAGACATTTATTTTGGATGACACAACCGACCTTATCAGTACCCAGACAAACTTGCTCTTTGAGACATTTATTTCAGATGACACAACTGACCTTATCAGTACCCAGACAAACTTGTACTACCAGTCTGTCACTGGGCAACACATGTTCAGTCCCAGGTCACATGTCAACAGGGGGGGTGAATGCAGTGAGAGATGAGCTGATGTCTTGGCATTACTAATGCTTATGCCACACTGAAAAAAACAAGTGCTCAGTGACTATTGGAAAAATAATGCCCTAATCCCCACCCCTGTGCTCGAAAAACACATGCCACAAGACCGATTCTTGGTGCTACTTCATTTCCTGCACTTTACAGACAACAGGTATCCCTCCAACATGGAGAGTCTGTGGAAGATTCGTGACCTCTTCATGCTGCTGAAGGGGAAGTACACAAAGTATTTTGTCCCCTTCCAGAAGATAGTCATCGATGGGTCACTTGTACTGTTCAGAGGTTAACTAGTCTTCAAACAGTACAGTCCACTGAAGCAGCACCACTTTGGTGTAAAGCTATTTGTAATGTGTGACTGTCACACGGGATATGTTTTGGACATGATAGTATACATGTCTAAGGACGCAGATATACCACGTAATGATCCTCTAGGGGTGTCTTGAGCTGTCACAAAAAAACTCATGGACAGGTACCTCAGTGAAGGTCACATCCTCTATACCAACAACTGTTATACCTGCCCCTCCTTGGCAAAATTCCTCCACTCCGGTGGTGAACTGGTTCCTGTGGCACTGTACGAAGGAATCGTAAGTTCATGCCTCGTTTTTTGCACCTTTTGCAGGACAAGGAGTGTGTGTGTGTGTGTATTTACCTAATTGTGATATACAGGAAATGAGCTATGCTCGTGGGGTCCTGTCCCTGTTTCTCAATAAGTCAAATTTTGCTTTAAACTCGTTTAAGTTTTTAGACTGGACGATCTCTTTGTCCAGTCTATTCCACAGGTCTATGCCTCTACACGGAAAACTATATTTCTTGATGTCCTTCAAGCAGCGTGGCTTCTTCAGTTTCAGACCATGTCCTCTTGTTACTCTCTTATCCCATAAAAACAGATCTTCTCTATCAAGTTTATCTACTCCCATCATGGTCCTGAACACTGCAATCATGTCACCCCTGTCTCTCCTTTCCTCTAAGGATGGCAAATCCAGCCTTTCTAGCCTCTCACCATACGACAGATCTGCCAGACTGGGGACCATCTTGGTTGCTGTTCTTTGTATTCTCTCAATCTTGTTTATATCTTTCTTTTTGTGTGGGGACCACACTACTGCTGCATATTCTAACCTGGGGCGGATCATGGCCACTATCAGTTTTTCATCATCTCTTCATTCATGTAATGAAATGCCACTCTTATGTTGGTCGAGTTTATATGTTGATGTGTTTTTCAGGTGACAAACTATCCTGGACCAGCACTCCTAAATCTTTCTCTTCTCTCGCTTTTGTGATTGGTTCATTACCCATCATATAATTCAGTGATGGTCTCTTGGTGCTTTTACCCATTTCCAGTATTTTACATTTTTTTGCGTTGAATTTCATTTCCCACATCCGGCTCCAGTCATGTATCCTATCCAGATCCTCCTGCAGCATTTTACAGTCCCCTTCAACCTCTACCTTCCTCAAGATCTTTGCATCATCAGAAAACAGACTTGCATAACTGTTCACTCCATCTACCATATCATTTAAGTAAATCAGGAACATTACTGGTGTCAACACTGAGCCCTGTGGGACACCACTTGTTACTTCTCTCCATCCAGACATCCTGTCCTTTATTACTGTCCTCATTTGTCTGTCTCTCAAAAAGTCTCTCATCCATCCCAGGAGGTTACCCTTCAGTCCTCCTATATGCTCTAATTTCCACATTAGTCTCTTATGGGGTACCTTGTCAAAGGCCTTCTCCAAATCTAAATATACACAATCCACCCAACCGTCTCTCTCCTG
>JAGKTI010015380.1:0-20586 GCA_018397915.1 Birgus latro | reverse complement strand
AAGGTAAAATGGTTTGGGAAGATGAATGACACTGAGTTTGGATAAATCAAATGTCTTGCTCGGCCATGGAACGAGAAAATTCTGAACCTGTTTCCTTTCTTAATCTCAAGGCAATTGAATAGTCATGGATGATGACTTTGGACGAGACACCTCGTTTCACCTGGTGAGGGTACAGGAACGAGCAAATTCACTGGATCCTATCTGGGTTAATGGTCATATTTTGTCTTCGACAAATACTAGGTTACTATAAAATGCTGTCGACTTGTGTTCTCGATTAAAGGTTTAAGGATACGACGTAAGTGCTGAACCAGTCTCTTCCATCATTTTCGGGACCATTGGATCAATGTTATAAATGACGAGGAATTGCCAGCCATGAAGGAGGAGCAAACCGCGTCAGTGAACACTATTATTCTCTGTCTGTATACCGTACTATTCCTCATTTATGCCTGGCCATAATTCAGAAGCCACCCAGTTCACTGGATCCGGTCGAGTCTCGTCTCTCATTTTCGGAGCTTGCTTTCCCTTTCACTGTTAAAGTTTTAAGTGCGAGTATATGCTCATAAGTTCTGAATCAGTCTTATCTCTCATCCAGAAAGGCCATTGGATTGCTGTGTTGGATGATGATGTATTTGGACGATCCATCTTCTTGTGCTTGACCATGATATGAGCAGATATACCATAGTCTTTCGCTTAAATTTGAGTCAGATTTTCATCATTTTGCGGTTTACTTCGCACAGCGCAGTGGCAATAGATAACATTACTGCTGTACATCCTTACCAATACACTTTTCGCAACTCACATCATACTTCAATGTTAATCTGGTGTTGCAACATAGCATTTGAATCAATGTGGGAGATGGCAATTTTAGAATAAGTTAAAGTGAAATGAGTAGATATCCCATCATTCTCTACCTGTCTCGTCCATTTACAGGGCCACTGGATTGGGGTAATGGGTGACGTTGAGTTCGGGCGAGCCAACTTCTCCTTAAGCCTAGCAATGATGCAGGAGCGAGCCAATTCACTGGACCCCACGAAGATGTACTTCATGGATTATCTCACCTTCATCACAGCAAAGAGTCCTCCGAGTGCGACCTGGAAGAAGCTCCTCACGCCTTTCCAACGTGGGTTAGAGGAGGATAATTCTAGCATTAATAATGCTGTATGTTAAGCCCTGACACATGTTTCTTGTGAAAATCACTTCTTCACCAACATATTCTTCTTCTCTCCCCCTTCTTACTTGCGACGTGACGTCAGCTTTATAGCGTCATGGCTGATTTCTTTGCCAGTCATGTGAGTCAGTGTAAGGAATTCCAAAGTAATTTCATATGAAGCAGAATAAGTAATTGGGAAATGAGTCGGGGTGGGCAATTTCAACGCAGTTCCCATGTACTCGTAAATCAAACGATGTACTTCCAGCACAGATTAATATAGGCTTTTCCTGCGTTCGAGTATGTCAGTGTAAGATTTTCCAGTGTAAGTCAGTGTAGGAGAATCTAACGTATGATAATTAATGAAATTTCAACCTAAGTCAGTGTAAGAAATTGCAGTGTAAATCAGAAAAGGAAATTCAAGGATAAGTCATATTAGGAATTTACAGTAGAAGTTAGTGAGGGACATTACAAGGAAAACATTGCAGATAGTCCAAAGCATCAGTGCAAGAAATTCCATCGTGAGTCAAATTAGGACAGTGCCATGAAAAACAATGTAAAAAAAAAAATCAGTCAGTATAAAAAATTCAACCACAAGTCAGATTAGGAAATTGACAGGTAAGTCAAAGATGCCAATGCAAATCAGTGTAGGAAATCGCATTTTAAGCCATTGTAAGAAATTCCTTCATTGCTCATTGCAGGACCTTCCATCATAGTGGAACTTTCTGTGTAAGTCAATTTAAGAAACTGTAAAAAGTTCCTGCATGAATCAAAATAGGAAATTCCTGCATATATACTTCCAAAGGGAGTCAGTTTAGGCTATTCCAAAGGTACTCATTGTAAAAGTATTCCAGCATGAGGCAGAGTAGGCAACTGCAGAGCTTTCAAAAGAAAACTACTTGAGCGTGATTGTACCGTAATTCAATGGAGGCAGCTCCAAGAGTAGTCAAAGTAGGCATCTTTAACATGAGTCAAAGTATGCAACACTATACTACATCATTCAGTTCCATACTATCTCTTTTCGAGATGTAGGGGGCCCAAGGTAGGCCAGTGTTTTCCATTTCCAGAACATTTAACCCGAGGCGTCCCGACGACGTATGGGTATGTCGCAACATTCTGCACGGTGACACCCGATGACGTACCCATATGTTACGCAACTGCAAGGTCTGTCATTTGTACATTTTTCAAATCTCGCACTTGATTTTTGGTAGGCTGGCATGGGACACCTTCCTCTACCTGCCACCAGGCAGGGACACTCAAACCCCGCGCGACCCGTGCGCGACCTTGTCTCGGTCACTCACCTGTTAGCAGTGGCCCAGGTCATACATGGTATGCCAAGGTCTCTCTGATGCTGAAATTCGAGCTGCTCTTGTTGCCTTCACAGGCAACAGTGATTCTTCACTCAATGACGATGTGGAGGATAAGGATTACGTGCAGCCTGAGGAGGAGAGTAGCAGCAGTGATGAGGAGGTCAAGTCCCCGAGAAAGCGGCGCTGCATCACATATTGTGGGGCTAGAGAAGGCCAGCCTGCACCCCAACCACATGCACACACCTCTCTCCAGCCCCTAGAGGAAAGGGAGGGTGATAGCGAGGACAAGGACGGAGCCGTGGGATGTGCTGCCACATGGTACGGTAGGGAATGCATCTCTCATATGGGACCTGAGGGGCCAGCAAGGAGGAAAATCAGGTATCGGCCTAGTCTTTTTAATGGGGAGGGCGGGAGGAGGGCGGGAGTGGTGTGCCGGGAGTGGGCAGTGAAAGTTAAAGTGGTGGGAGGGAGGCAGCGCGACCACGTGGTGCAGCCAGGCAGCCAGGAGGTGAGGACGAGCTGCTCCCCAGCACGTCATTCGCTACTCAATATTTCCGCATTTCCTCCCCGCAGCCTCCTGATGTTGCAAAAGGCAGGAAAGGGAAGGGTAAAGGCCAGGGGAAGAGGAGTGAAAGTGGGGAAGCCCGCCACTTTCCACCTCCCCAAATTCCCCCACCACCCTCTCCTCCACACCCCGATGAAGATGACAATGGGGAGGATGGGGGCGACGCCAGTGTGACGTGGAGCTGGGAAGATGGGAGTGATTTCACTCCCATCATTCACCCCTTCAGTGAGGAGTGGCAGTCTGGCTGCATGGCTCCTGGAATCCACCCAGGCTCCACCAGGGTGGATTTCTTCCACCTATCTTTTGGGAAGGAATTTGTGGGCTACATAGTGGAACAGATAAACTTATCTGCAAGCAGGCAGTGTCGTGAGAGTGAACGTGAGGGCATGAGGAGCAGGCACTCCCTCATCTATGATTACCTTGTCTCCCTAACTGAGATGTTTACCTCTTTAGCCCTGGTTCTTTTGATGGGTATCGTACGGAAAAGACAAATTCCGGCCTACTGGACTATGGACTCTATAATCAAAACACCTTTCTCTGGGAAGCCGTAGGAAATTCCAGAAAATTCTAAGTCGCCTCCACATTTACGATGCCGACGATCCTGCAAATGAAAATAACACGGATAGAATGAGGAGAATAAGGCTGGTATTTTTTTCGCCTACGGGAAACGTTCCGCTCATCCTTTTATCCTTATAGAGACCTTGTCATAGACGAGAGTCTCGTGGAGAGGCAATATTTCTTTTCAGCAGTACATATCCAGCAAAAGACACCGTTTTGGGTTCAAGATCTTTGTTATGTGTGACTGTTGGACTGGTTATGTGCAAGACATAGTCTTGTACATTGGTGAACAGGCAGACATAATAGAAGATTGGAGTATTGGACTCTCTGGGGCCGGGGCAAAGACAATGATAGAAGAGTACCTTCATCGTGGTCACGTGCTGTACCTCGATAACTGGTACACTAGCCCCGTTCTCGATCGGTACCTCCACCTGCACGACACCGGAGTCTGTGGCACCGTCAAGGTGAACTATCGGAACACGGTTAAGGTTGGGTGGAAACTTGACAAGAATGAGGTGCTTTTTTTTCAAGGCAAACAACATTCTCCCCACAATATGGAACAACAACGGAGAAGTTTGCCTCTTGTCGACGGTACACCACCCCTTGATGCACCGCACAGACTCCGTTGATTACTGCTGTGAAAGGAGCTGCTACATCTGCAAACCGGAGTCAGTACTTGACTACAATATCAACATGAGGCAGGTGGACCAGTCAGACTCCATTATTTCCGGTGTGGAGTGTGCCAGGACCACGACGAAGTGGTACAGAAAGCTTTTCTTCCACATGCTAGATATCACGGTCCTGAACTGCCACAACCACCACGCCATGACTACGTGAGTTCAAGAGGCCTTCGAAGGGTTTGTGAGGGAGCTGTCTCGCGAGATCATCGAAAAATATGCTGAGGAAAGGCCCCAACACCGCCCACGCCCCGCAGCTGCCGCCGAAACTCCCTTAAGGCTCAGTGCACGCCATTTCCCATGCCCAGTCCCTCCCCCCCCCCGTAAAACCACCTTAAGCCCCAAGGCAAGGTGTCCCGTGTACGTTAACCCGAAAAAGAGAGCAAGCACTCAGAGAAAAGACACAAGGTATGAGTGTGCTGAATGCAATGTTGGCTTGTGTGTTTCGCCTTGTTTTAGAGAATATCATACCCTGCTTCATTTCTGATAATGTGTGATTGCGATATGACGATCTATGTGCTGTAAATATGCGATAATCTGACGTTCAGTATAATAGGAAGGCCTGTAAATATGTGATAAGAGTTGTATGAAGTGAAAATGGGTGAAAAGTTAGTGGAAAAGTATAATGTAAGTGAAAAAATAGAATCTAAATCGAAACAACAGTCCTAGCGAGTGCGCTCATTATGTACATATGCGCTAATATTACGCTAAGTATAATCGTAAGGGATGTAAATGGGTGATAACTGTTATATAAAGTGGAAAAGGGTATAATGTTAGCGGAAAAATATTGTTAGTTGAAAAAAGGAAATGTACATTGCAACAACAGTCATAGTGAGAGCGCTGACTATGTAAATACGCGCTATCATTATGCTAAATATCATCGTAAGGCACGTAAGTAGGTGATAACATTTATACAAAGTGAAAAACGGTCTAATGTTATTGAAACATTATTATGCAAGAAGAAAAAATGAAATGTTTGCTGAAACAAGAACCTTAGTGAATCACGTGTGACAAATTTGGCCGATCTCACTGTGCATGTGCAATGGAACAATGCTTATTTTGCCTATATTTCTGTATGAAAACCAATATATTTTTGTAGTACATGATTCTTTGTTCCAAATCAATAAATATAAACCTGTTATGAGTGGTTTCCTATAATGACAGCCTTACGCGACATTGACATAACACAGTACCACGTGTATGGGAGCTTACCTGTTTGGGGCACTTATGGACCCAGTTGACCACTTTCTTTGGGATTTTCCATTGTTTTTCACCAAAAGTGGAGGTTTGAGCAAAAAAAAAAAAAAAAATCTAAAATTGGTTGGGATTGGGGGGGAAGGGGAGTGAGAGGAGGCAAATCAATCGGGACGTGATGAGTTAAAGATGATTCACCAGACTGCTCACATTAGTGATACTGCAAGAGTGAACAAATACTAAAACACAAGGTAACGCAGTATCAGGGCCCTTCGGTTAACGCCCTTAATGGTGTGGCGTAGGAGGGGTGACTTTCTGTAGTGTGATGTCAGAGGATGATATAGTGCTTTGTGTGGTGCGGTGTGTAGTGTGGTGTGGTTTCACAAAAGTTGATAAAGTACATGGGGATGAATTTCCTCGTTTACAAAAATCGTTAGTGAGAGAAATATGAACAGGGCCACTCCTACAGATGCTCCTGCATAAAAAAACATTACGCATCTGATACAATGAGCACATATTCACTTATCTATTTCTTGGCCAGTCTCACCTCCATAAGGAGGAGAAGTCGGGATGAACATGGTTGGACCTCATAAGTAGCCTAATTGAAGAAGAATAGCATTGAAGATGTCGAGACAAAAGAGCTTTGGCTAAGTACTGAAATTAATGGATGGACATTGGAAAAAACTCGAAAACCTCATTAAATTAATCGGTGCACTTCCCTTTCAGTGAAGGTATGGGTGTGTGTGGTGGTGTCTGTGTGTGGTGGGATTCTGCTCTACCATGTCTTCTACAACATTCAAGCCATCATCTCCTCCTCCCTCCTCTTGGATGCCCAGGCCTTCATGAGCATTCTGGCTTCCTTCCTCAGTCAGTCACTTTATCGCTACCTCTGGCTCTCTGCGGGCAGGGTGAGAATGGGTCTCAATACCTTTTCATAATCGCATGCCTTATTTTGCACTTACCATCACTCAGAATATAGTCACACACACACACACACACACACATAGTGAACAGTAATGAAGTTTCAAAAAGAGACTTAACAACAAAAAAGGCAATTATCATGACCTAAATAATACTTCTTTGAAATGGATTGGGAAAAAGAACTCAGAGGACCAGAATTAAATGTTATATATAGAAAATTCTGTGAACTTTATGAAATAGGCGTCCAAAATTACATCCCTCAGCACAAATAAACAGAAATGAAAATAAACAAATGGTTTAATAAAGAATGTAAAAAATCAAAAGAAAAAGAGACTTGTTGTGGAATAGATACAGAAGACACAATAGTGAGAAGGCATACAATAACTACAAACAGGCAAGAAATAAATACACAAGAATCAGGAGAGAAGCCCAAAAACGGTTTGAGGAAGATATCATAAACAAAAGTAGTGATCAAACGAAGCCATTTTACAGCTACATCCGAAGCAAAACCAAAGTAAATGATAAAATGCAATCCATTACGGATGAAGGGATCCTATATACACAAGAGAAAGATATTTGTGAAGTACTAAATAAGAACTTCCAATCAGTTTTCACAGACGAAAATAATTTTGAGATGGATGATATGGAACATGCATGCACAAACACATTACCAGAAATACAAATATCAGAAAAATAGATACAGGAAGAGTTAAGTAAATTAGACAAAGGAAAAGCAAATGGTCCAGACGAAATTTCATGTTGGGTTCTACATGAATGTGCAAAGGAGTTAAGTAGACAATTATCGCTAATATTCAAAGAATCTTTGAATCAAGGTAAACTACAAGATATTTGGAAGAAAGCAAACATTGTCCCCTTATTCAAGAAAGGGAACAGACAAAATCCACTCAACTACCCACCAGTATCAATAACCAGTGAAGTAAATAAGATACTGGAAAAGCTAATAAGAAAAGTCTGGGTAAACCATCAAACCATCTAGAAGAACACAATATGATAACAGAAAAGCAGTTTGGTTTCAGAAAGGGAAAATCGTGTGTTACAAATTTATTTAGCTACTATGACAGAGTTGCAGAAACATTACAGGAAAGAGAAGGATGGGCTGACAGTATTGTTACGTCCCAATCCCCACACTGTCACAGGCTCGAACAGCAGTAGTGCAGTATAGGAAGGACATTGCCCAGTGAGTTGTTCTTCCTATGGTCAGCCTTTAGGTGTACAGCACACAAGATCAGCTGAGGCGAAGATAAACACTGGCTTTAGTTGACCGTCTTTATTTACCAAATAATTCCACTTAATGCCTGCTAACTTCAATTCACTGTTCTCACAAGCACTGGACGTATACAAACTGTACTAACTGCAATTTCACTTAATATTTGACAACACTGCACAGTTAATGCTTGTCAACACTTCACTGTTTTTATACTTCACTGTTTTCACAAGTACCGAAAATATACAAACTTCAGTAACACTTCGATCACTGCTATCACAAGTACAGAAAATATACAAACTTCACTGATACTTCACCGGTTAAACTTCACTCAAACTGACTGAGGCCCAACTAAACCTTAACACACAGCTAGTGTCTCATCCCTCATCCTTATATAAACTTGCCTTATTCGAGAAACGTCTAGGACGAACTCGAAGGGCGACAGTTAACAGTTGCCAACTAAGAGACAATCAAAATATGCCAATCTTCTTACATTACATAAACCTCTAAATCAATTACCAAACATAAATTAAATTACATAGTTTAACGAACAATCACATAAATAAAACATTATGGAGAAAAAGAGCATAAAAATTAATGCATAACTTACGAAACAACTACGCTCCAAACAGCAAGCAAACTGGCAACTCTGATTGTACCGATACCAGCCTACGGTAAATGTCTAGCAGATTCTTAAGCAACTAACTGGCAAATCCCCCTTCGTAACTCTACCCCCTCCCTAGTTCTTTGTCGTCCCGACAAAACTACACAGTATGTACAAACATAATTAATCCTACTGAAATATCTAACTATACACAAAATAATCCTTTAACTTATCGGGTCTTCTGTGCCGCTTCCGACGACGTCCTTGCTCCTCTACACAGTCCTCTTCTCCGGGAAGATCTGGGCCCTCTTCCTGATTCGCTTCTTCCCTCGGGAAACTGTCACCATCCTCTTGGGCTTCAGCTTCGTAGTCCTCCTCAACATCCTCGGCTGCGGGAGAGCATGGTCCCTCGGAGACGCCCCAGCTGTACTGTACTGGCCCATGGTACTGCCACAGACGATTCACGTACACCACCTTTGGGCGAGACATCCTGCCTCCCCGAATCCGATACGTTATGTCTGACAGGCGGTCCAGCACAGTGTAAGGCCCGTCCCATGGGTCTGCAGCATCGGTGACTTTCCCTTCTTTCGCTGAGGATTGTATAACCAAACTTGATCGCCATCCTTGAAGCTCACCTCTCTTGCCTTGGTATCATACTTGCACTTCACCACCTCTCCTGAAAACTTGAGGGCTCCTCGCACTTGATGATGTACCTCAGCCAGCCTTTCTTGAAGGTGCTTCGCATAGCCGGTGGTGACTGTAGGCAGCTCTTCGCCAGGTGGTCTTCCCATTAACAAGTCAACGGGTAAGCGTAACTCGTGGCCCAACATCAGTTTTGCAGGGGTGTAGCCAGTACACTCATGGGATGCAGATTGGTATGCCATCAACAACGCAGGGAATTTCTGGTCCCATTCTGTTTGTCCATCAACAAAGTACTTGGCTAGTTCTTGTCCTAGGGTCTAGTTTAATTTCTCCACCATCACATCTGACTGTGGTCTTAGTGGGGTCGTCCTGGTCTTCCTGATCCCCAATAACTGGCAGCACTCACGGAACACAGCAGACTCAAAGTTTCTACCCTGGTCTGAATGTAGCTCTTGTGGCATCCCAAAACGACAGAAGAACTGGTCAACCAACACCTGTACTAGTTGTATCCATATTTTTGCTTTCATATACAAATATTAACTATATTTTTCATTATCTCATTATCTTATCTACCTGCAGTGAATATGTATATATTTTACTTACGTCAGACTTATTGTAACATAGCTAATATTCACATAGCAACATAGCACCACATGGCTTGCCACATAGGCATCAGCATCGAACCTTCGATTGCTTAGTCAGCTTCATTCCCACGCCCCACTGCGAGCTTAGAGCCGGCAGTTATAGCCAAGGAGTGGGGATAGTGAGACGTACTCCTCTAGCACTCATTTATACTGTGTAACCACTTGTACCTAACTGTATAATATTGTTCGAATAGTGAAATCTTTATTTTACTATACCAGACTTTATTTAACCTCCAAGCCAGTAATTCATCAGTGTGCTATGAGTAAATGAGGAAGGAGGGAAATAAGGGAAATTATCATCAAGCAACACAGTGTGATTCATCGCCAGCCAGCTACCACAAACATCGAGAGGACGTCCCATAGACATCGCAGTTACTCAACTCTCACAACAATGTGCCAGGCCTGATCTGTGGTGACTGGTACATAAACTGGTGGCAGCGGTGGGATAGGAATGGGAGTAGGGAGGGTAACAATGGTGTGTGTCAGCCGGAAACTCACAAGACGACACACTGACGAAGACGAAACTGTTGAGGCACGTAGGAACACCGCTGCACACCAATTTATGTACCAGTCACCACCAGTCACAACAGTCGCAGCCTCTTGATCAGGGATGGCATAGGCTTCTGCCCACTTTGTGAAGTAGTCCATCGCGACACATATATATCGGTTTCCTCTTTCCGTGAGTGGCAAAGGTCCAGGAATGTCCACTGCAACTCTTTCCATTGGTGCTCCCACTTGGTACAGCTGAAGAGGGCCGCACCCACGTTTCTTGGGTCCCTTCTTGGCACAGCACACATCACAGGCCCGACACCACTCTTCAACATCCTGATGCATGCCAATCCAGTAGAACCTCTGTTGCAGCCGTCTTAGAGTTTTCTTCACTCCCAGGTGCCCACTGGTGATCTGGTTATGGGACTCATCCAAGATCTCTGACCTCATCTTCTTCGGAACCATCAGTTGCCAATACATTCTGAGGCCATCGGGTGTCTCCCACTGATGCTCCAGTAGTCCATTATTCAAACGAAGAAGGTCCCACTGACTCCAGTAACTCTTGGTTTCGGGGCTCAACCGGGAAACTTCTTCCCAAGATGGTCGCACTGTTCTCCGCCGCAGCCACTCTAGCACTGGCCGTAAATCTGCATCCTGCAATTGCATTCTCTTCAGGTCTGCTTCATCTGACGCTGGCCCTGTCACTGCAGTATGGCTGCATTTCTTACTATAATCTTCCTTTTTACTACACTGCCGGCATTCCAGATCACAAGGCCGGTGACTCAAACTGTCAGCATTGCCATGTACCCGACGGTGCTGCACCTCATAATTGTGCTGGTCTAGCTTCTCGAGCAAACGTGCCAGTTGTCCTTCTGGATTCTTCAGCGTTTTCAGCCACTTGAGTGCGCATGGTCCATCCTGATGATGAAGTTTGACCCATATACAGGTAGGGATCGAAGAAATCAAGGCTCTTCATCACTGCCAAGAGCTCC
Source organism: Birgus latro (assembly GCA_018397915.1). Taxonomy (NCBI): domain Eukaryota; kingdom Metazoa; phylum Arthropoda; class Malacostraca; order Decapoda; family Coenobitidae; genus Birgus; species Birgus latro. The sequence goes on along the minus strand of JAGKTI010015380.1, from coordinate 9,618 downwards.
TTATGGGTCACACAGTAGTTCTGCTCTGGTGGACTGAGCTTCTTGCTGTAATATGCTACCACATATTCTTTTTCATTCTTCTTCTGTGACAGAACTCCACAAATACCATGGTCACTAGCGTCACAGTCCAAGATAAATGGCTGAATCCGATTAGGATACGGCAGTACTGGAGAGCTTGTCAATGCATGTTTGAGTTTGTTGAAGGCTTTCTGAGTCTCTGCTGTCCATGCAAACTTCTATCTCTTCCCCAACAGCTTGTGCAGAGGTGCAGCTATCGTCACAAAGTCCTTGACAAAACGCCGGTAGTAGGTACACAAGCCAAGGAAACTCCGTAGCTCCTTCACACAAGTTGGAACCGGCCAGTTTTCCACAGCTGCCACCTTCTCTGGGTCAGTACGGACGCCGCTCTCACCTACAATGTGTCCCAGGTACTTTACTTCCTTCTGAAACAAGTGGCATTTCTTGGGGTTCAGCTTCAGTTGCGCTGCACGGATCCTGTCCAGCACCTCCGGGAGCCTCTCTAATTCCTTGTCGAAAGTCCGTGCAAACACAATTACATCGTCCAGATAGATGAGGGCCGTCTGCCAGTGCAGGCTTTCCAGTACGTGATCCATTAGACGCTCAAAAGTAACTGGGCCATTGCATAGTCCAAAAGGCATCACCTTAAACTGTCATAAACCCCGCCCATACGAAAAGGCTGTCTTCTCTTTGTCTTTCTCTGCAACCTTGAGCTGATGATATCCTGCCTTCATGTCTGAGAATCACTTAGCACCTGACAGAGCATCCAGGGTGTCATCAATTCTTGGCAAGGGGTATGGATCCTTCACTGTCACATCATTCAGGGCTCGATAATCTACACAGCACCTTTTGAGCCATCTTTCTTCCTTACCAGAACCACTGCTGATGCCCAAGGACTGTCGGACTTTTCTATTACCCCTTGACTCTGGAGATTCTCCATCACCTTCTCCATTTCTTGCTGTTGGGCTGGCGCCATCCTCCGCACTGGGTGTTTAATCGGGCGGTGATCCCCAGTGTCTATACTATGCTCCACCAGGTCAGTGCACCCCAGGTCTAGATCTCTAGTGTAGAAGACATCAGCAAACTTCGTCAGCAACTGCCTCAACTTCAGCACTTGTGAGCCATCCACGCATTGGCTACTTCTTGAAATAGGTCCTGCAGGTGGTCCGGCACGTACCCGTCTTCCTTGACTGCGCTCCTTCTACAGGCCTTCCTCTGATGCCACTCAGAGTCCACCGCCTGGCACAGCCCCACAATTTCTCCCTCGTTGATCTTCTGTGGCTCACAGGAGAAATTGGCCACTGCAACTGATACTTCATCTGCACCTATTTCCACCAGTGTTCTCTCCACAATCACTCCGGCCTTCGTCTCGCACCGTACATTCGGCTCCACTACCCCTATACAGCTGTCAAAAGAGACCCACTCACCTTACACTGGATCAACAATTCTGATTTTGGGGGTATCACTGTAGTGCAGAGTGCCCTCACCTCACCACCAGAACTGGTACGTTTAACTGCCATGACGGGAACCGACCTTCCTCGAACCTTCAGCTTCATGGAGTTGAAGTCCAGCTCACACTCCATAGACATCAGATAGTCAAGACCCAGAAGACAAGGATCCTCCATGTCGGCCACGTAAACTGGAAGAGTAGCCTCTTGCCCTGCCACTTCAATCTGGACATCCAGGGGTCCCTTCAGTTCCGCACAGAGCCTAGTTACACCACACAGTTGTTCCGATGACTCAGGCAGATACCGATGATGTAACACATCAGGGCTCACAAAAGTCTGCTTTGAGGCCGAATCAATCACTAGTGAACACTTCTTTTCATCTATCCTTCCATCTATTTGCACACTGTCAGTTGCTGTTCTCTTGCATTTTCTCGGCGGTGGGGCTACTTGGGACAACCTGGCTGGTGGCTGCCCCTTCACACCAGCCTCCACTAGTTTTTCGCTTCTTTCTGGTCTTCTGCAACCTTCTTCTTATCATCCTTTTTCTTCTTCGGACACTCAGAACTGAAGTGTCCCACCTCACTACATGTCCAACATGCTCTTGTTACAACTGAAGACTTCCTTGCACTGCACTGTTCTTGCTCCTTCTTCCATTTGTGATAATCCTCCGTCTTGTGCCCCGGCTTCCCGCAGAACCAGCAACCTCCACTTGTCTTCTCCTGTTCCCTCTTCCACTTGTAGCAGTCCTCTTTTCTGTGTCCTGGCTTCCCACAGTACCAGCAACTTCCCTCAAATTTTTCCATTTCACATACCTGCCCCTTTCTCGCCTTGAATCCTGCATTACAACCTGTCTGAAAAGTGGACGTACTTGACCTGACATAGGACTCAAACTCTAGAGCCCTGGCAAGTGCGTCTTGCATGCTTTTTGGTTTTGCCTGCTTCACCTGCACTTTCAGATCTGCACTGTCAAGAGCATCGATGAACTGGTCCCTCAGTAGAATACCCAACAGGTTAGGTGCTGCTCCAGGGTATGCCTTATATGCCATACTCTCCAGGTCTTGAGCAAGCTGCTGTAGGGGTTCTCCCCGAGCCCGTACATGGCTCCAGAATCTTGCTCTGTAAACCTCAGCCTGGTACATGGTTCCATATCTGCGCTCCAGCACTTCTACTAGGGACTGATAACTGTTCCTCTCCATCACTGACATCTGGCCCAGAATTTCCAATGTGGCACCCTTAAGGCTAGTAGCAAGCTGCACTGCCTTCTGCCTATCATCTCAGCCATTCTGATCATCCTGATCCGCAAGTAACTCGAACTGTGCACGGTAAGCTTCCCAAGATACTCTACCATCAAATTCCTGAGGTTTCTTTTTATTTGGACCCCATTATAGCCACTCACTTCACTGGTCTGGGGTCTAAAAACTGGGGCATCATAATTAAGGCCAGGACTTAAAACTTCTACATTCTGTAATCTGTCAAGATTCACCATACACTGTCCATTCCTTTCATATGCTCCCTGTACACTAACCTGAGGCTCAGCAGTGCAATATTTCTCTACAGCCTCAATTTTCTCGCTAATTATCTTTACATGCTCAACTACATGCTTTAACTGACTATCAACATGCTGTCTGCACTCTCACTATTTTCTCACTATGTTGTTTGCACTCTGTCACTATTTCCTCACTAATTGTCTTCAACTGGTCGTCTACATGCTGTTTACACTCCATCACATTATTGCTCACCTCATACTTCTGCTGCCGTAGCTCAGTGTATACCTCCTCTTTCATTTGTTCTGGTTCTTCCTTTATTTCCCCCATGAATGCATCTAGCTGTCCTTGCACCCTCAGTTGTACTTCCCTCTGTTGCTCCTATAATGCCTCCTGAAGCTGTTCATATTGTTTTTTTTCTGTTCTTCGTTCTGTGCTTGCAATTGTTCTCTGATTTCATTCTTCTGTGCCTGTAATTGCTCTTTCATTTCCTTCCTGAGCCCTTTCTATTCTTCACGTTGTGTCTCTAGTTGTTCTTGGAGTTTTTTATGTCCTTCATTCTGGGCTTCTAGTTTTTCACTCTGTGCTTGCAGTTGTTCCTTGAGTTCTTTCTGTCCTTCACTCTGTGCTTGTAGTAGCTTCACAATGGTCGCCAGGGAAAGTTCCTCCTCCTGTCCAGCTCGAGACCTTGTCTTCACACCTTCTTGCTCCATATCGAAGATAGACTCACTGCAGCCCTGAAATTATCCCACTCCTGACACCAGTGTTACGTCCCAATCCCCACACTGCCACAGGCTCGTACACAGCTGTAGTGCAGTATAGGAAGGACTTTGCCCAGTGAGTTGTTCTTCCTATGGTCAGCCTTTAGGTGTACAGCACACAAGATCAGCTGAGGTGAAGATAAACACTGGCTTCTTAAAGTTGACTGTCTTTATTTACCTAATAATTCCACTTAATGCCTGCTAACTTCAATTCACTGTTCTCATATTACTGGACGTATACAAACTGTACTAACTGCAATTTCACTTAATACTTGACAACACTACACAGTTAATGCTTGTCAACACTTCACTGTTTTTACACTTCACTGTTTTCACAAGTACCGAAAATATACAAACTTCAGTAACACTTCGATCACTGCTATCACAAGTACCGAAAATATACAAACTTTAACATGCCTTGCTCGAGAAAAATCTCGCCATTCTCGTCCCGGCAGCTGTGACATCCAGACCTCTTCCCCACTGCTCGTGAAACGTGGGTCTCTACTCCCATAGACTTCTCCGATGCTTTCTTCCCGTGTCTCGGCCTACGACCCGTCGAGGGGGGCCTCTACAGGCACGGAGCTGTCGCCACGAGCCGATACCATCACAGGGATTGTGAAGTGGTACAACGTAAAGGCGGGGTACGGATTTATTCGCCTTGGGATCGTTGCTCCCACACCACAACGCCTTCAGCGCTCGTTATGTGAGGGCGAGACGGTAGTATTTCGTCTCCACCACACATCGAAAGGTCCTGAGGCTAAAGACGTCACCGGACCGAAGGGTGCAGCTGTGCAGGGCTCTGCCTATGCACGGCGGCGCCCAACGACCCGGCGGCGCCGGGCCAAGGATCGTTGATGTACAGGGGAGATCGACACTATCGTCGCCATGTGCATCGCGACGTGTTCTGTGGCGATGACAAGGCTGCGCTGCTCGCTCTCCTTCCCAAGATTTTTTAGGAGAATGGGCTGCCGCGCCTCGCCATCCCTCAGAGCTTCGCCCGTGGTGCACAGGCAGCCCCCCATCAGGAGCGTTGCACCCTAACGCCGCAGCCTCCCCAACCCCGCACAACACCGCGGAAAAGGCTGCAGCTAGATGCTCCAGTACACAGGACGACTGCCTCCTCTACCACTACCGCAGTAGCTTAGACTGAGACCGAGGACATCTCATCTCCAACCATGGACACTGACAACAACGAAAGCGCTCCTCCTCTCTCTTCTTCGCCCTCTGCTGCCGACCAGCCAGCCATACAAACCACCCCAGCGGCTTGTGCTTCTCCACCAACACCCAGGAGAACGCAGAGGAAACGCAAAGCCTCCAACCAAGACTCCTCCCAGATCAACATCACAAGCTCAACACTAGCACAAGAAAAACCTACCGCTACCGCTGACGACATCAACGATTAAGTAATGACCAACATGAACGAATTAGTTAAAAACACACTGAAAAATATTCGAATGAGTCAAAACCTGGAACTATACAAAAATCTCTCCAAGCAGTTTCCATTGGACCACTGACCGGGCTAATGTAAGGCTCGGCCTCCACTATAGGTGGGGGAAAACTACAAACGAACGAACGAACGAGAAACGTCTAGGACGAACTCGACGGGCGACAGTTAACAGTTGCCAACTAAGAGACAATCAAAATATGCCAATCTTCTTACATTACATAAAACTCTAAATCAATTACCAAACATAAGTTGAATTACATAGTTTACCGAACAATCACGTAAATAAAACATTATGGAGAAATAGAGCATAAAAATTAATGCATAACTTACGAAACAACTATGCTCCAAACAACAAGCAAACTGGCAACCCTGATCGTACTGATACCAGCCTATGGTAAATGTCTAGCAAATTCTCGAACACCTAACTGGCAAATCCCCCTTCGTAACAGTATTTATCTAGATTTCAAGAAAGCCTTTGACAGAGTGCCACACCGAAGACTTTTATGGAAACTGTACCATCAAGGAGGAATCCGAGGCAAACTGTACTATTTATTGGATGCAAGACTTTCTCAGAAAAAGAGAAATGAGAACAGTACTGAGGGGTAATTACTCATCATGGAGGGAAGTGACTAGCGGAGTTCCACAGGGCTCAGTGCTAGCACCAATTATGTTTTAAGTGTATATAAATGACATAGATAATAATAGTGGAAATGAGAGCTATTTAAATATGTTTGCTGATGATGCAAAAATACAAAGAAGATTTACTAACATAGTCTCTCGTAAAGAGCTACAAGACGAATTAAATAAGGACTTAGGTGTGATTATCAATAACAGACTGTCTCCGGCTGACCACATAAATGAAAAGGTACGGAACATGTATACACTGCTTGCAAATATGAGAATAGCATTCACATACATTAACGAAGACATGCTGAGGAAGATATTAACATCTTTCATCAGACCATTCCTGGAATATGCATCAGTAGTCTGGAATCCTCACCTCAAGAAACACATAGACAAGACTGAAAAAATTCAAAGGGCTGCTCCAAGATGGGTACCAGGCTTAAGGGATCTAAGCTATGAATAAAGATTAGAAAACTTGAATCTGCCAACACTATAGGAGAGAAGAAAAAGAGGACACATGATTAAGCTATATAAATGTATATCAGGGAAAGAGAAATTAGACATAATTGAATATATAACCTATGGGGAAGTATCAGCATAAAAAGAGAGGTGATAAAGATGTAAGGAAATTTAGTTTCCCAAATAGGGCAATTGATCAGTGGAATGCACTACCGAATGAAATAGTGTGTGCCAAAACAATTCATAAATTTAAGAAGATGTATGATAAAAATGGTCTAAGACACGGGTCAGTACGAGTTTGACTCATTCCTGTAGAGATACAGTTAGGTAAGAACAATTAGGTAAGAACACACTTCAAAAAACATACTCCATACAATCACACCCCAGTGCTAAGGTAATTTTGGATGTAATTCTTTTGCTAATTATCTCCGCCAAGGATGTTATGCTTTCACCCCTGTCCGTTTGTTTATTTGTTGGATGGTTGGTTTGTGAGCAAGATTACACAAAAACTACAGGACGGATTTCCACGAAACTTGGCAGAATAATGGGCCTTGACCCAGAATAGACTCATGTATATTTTGGTGCAGATCCGGATAAAGGTGCGGATCCAAGAATTTTAGTTCACTTGTTTAACTTTGCGAAATAATGCGTTTTTCGACAATTTTGTAAAATTTTCAGTGAATATTACATGGCCCTTGACGAAAAGAAATCGTGCATGTTTAGGATATTCGTATCTACGAATGTGTACGGTATGGCGCGGATCCATATAAAATTCCGGATCCAACGGATTTAAATATGCTTTTATTGGGGGGGGGTAGTTTTTTTCCAGCTGCATGTTGGGCCCTGGCGGATGTATGCACTCTACTGAGTGCCATTCTAGTTATATAATGTGATAGACAATATATGTTGCTAACTCCTCACTGAATTAAAAATTTTCTGGCAACCCTGACATTTTATCACATGGTCTATTATAGTTTTATGAAAGGTAGCAAGGTTGTTACAAACTGTTCATTGCCATGTCACTCAGATTAATATAACACTGTCTTATTATGCCATTATAATTTGTTGTTCTTTCAAAGTAATTATGTCATGACATCGACACTCGTAGGTCCTAATCTAAATTTATTTTTTAAACTGTGAGTAGGTGGCATATAAAAATATGTAAAAAATAAACATAGAAAATAGAAGATAATGAAGAAAATTAATAGCATCAGTTTGAAAGAAGTGTAGCAGTAGCCATCCTTCCTCAGGTGTTTCTTGGGTTCTGGTTCCTGTACACCTTCTTGGTGACGACCCACTACAAGACCTCCCTCACCAGCACCTTGGCAGTGCCCTTCATTCCCCCACCTATAGACACACTGCAGCAGCTCCTTGGGTCCAACCTGAAATACGGTGTGACTGAAGTTAAGGCAGGTATTGCTAAATTAACAAAGACTCGTACATACTTGACATTCAAGATGAAAAGATTTTAAAATAGTTTATTATTTTATCCTTTTTCAGTAAATACATATCATAACCTACTCTCTTTCACTTGGTTGATATACTTTGGCAAAAACTTGAGTTTTTAGATACTCATGATTAACAGACTCATCAAAACACAGTGGTAATGAAAGAAAAGATTTCGAGAGTCGAATGCTAATTGCCCGCCTGCATATGCTGTTGGCCGGGTTACAAGCTACCTCCAACCAAATGTGAAGAAAATTCGCAAAACTCTAAGAAGTTCAGTCATCGCGTTTCGCAAAAAGCCAATCCATATTAAAACTAGTTGACCTTTGGCAGCCATTATGGTCACCTTGACCTTGACCCCAGTGCCCATTTCCGAACTCCTCCAAGATATTGGCCATATCTTGATACCCTAAAGGTTTCATGTTGATAGCTCAAGCCATTCATGTGATATAATGATAACAGATAATCCACATTAAACCTAATTGACCTTTGGTAGCCATTGTGTGACCTTGACCATGACCCTGAGTTCCCATTTTCGATCTCGCCCAAGATTTTGGCCATATCTTGATACCCTGAAAGTTTCATTGTGATAGCTCAAGCCGTTCATGAGATATACTGTATTGGGGGGAGGCGGTGGCTCAATCGGTAGAGAGGTGGCCTGCGGTCCCACGGACCCAGGTTCGAATCCTCGCTGGGGCAGGGAACAGTTTAAGGATTTGAAATTCAGCAAATCAGGCTTTACTGATCTACCAGAAGACCCGCCGACATGTCGTAAAAATACCCCCGCTAATACCAATACACCAGTCCTGTATGAGACAGCCCTAGCATGTATTCAATATGGACGGTGGGTGTTAGCGCCGAAGTGGTGACATGGTATGTAGGAGGACTGCTGGGCCTTGATAGCAGGCTGTGAAGCCTATGCCCAGAGTCGGACACTTAAAAAAAAAAAAGATACACACACACACACACACACACACACACACACAGACGCGGGCAAAAACGTTATCGCTCTGGACGATAAAAATCACTCCTGCCCAGTTTCATCGAAGGCAAGGTGTCTCAGGGCAATGTGTGTGTGTGTGTGTGTTGTGTGTGTGTGTGTGTGTGTGTGTGTGTTGTGTGTGTGTGTGTGTGTGTTGTGTGTGTGTGTGTGTGTGTGTGTGTGACAGAGAGAAGGAGCGAATAGAGACAGACTGTACAGAGTAATCAAAAGGTAACTGGACAGTAAAAGAAACTCATTTGCATTCTTAATTCTGTGAAGGCAGCACAAATCTTAACAGCCAAAAAGAACCAAGCGAGTAGAATCAACTGCAAAGGGGCATGTTGTCTAGGTATGATGAAAACTTGTCAACAAATTCCACCTTTCTTTCCATTACGGCTCAGAACACCAACTCCCCACATCCAGCATCAGAGGGTCACCAGGGACGTGCCATGCCACTAAGACGAGGACACCATACAACTGACTAACATTATATCCTTTTCTTTTACTGCACTCTCTAGATTCGTGGTACCTTCAGTTTCACCTTCCCCGGTGCGGGAAAAGGACGCCACCACGTTGTGGTACCGATTTAGCCGGATGGTGAAGTTGCCCAATCAATCAGACATCCCTTAACTCCTTGCCTATCATACGAAAGGAGGAAGCCGGGCTGCAGAAAAAGGGTAGTTTAGGCCTACAGTCCACTAGGTTCACGTTCAGATGACCCTCGGGCTACAAAAACAATTAGAGCACCTCACCTAAAACATCTTGTTAACATTTTTTCTTGTCTTTATTGTATCATTGTATTCAGCATTGTACTTAAAATTATACATAGTTCTAACTTAGTCTACTGTTCTTACAATCAGGGATCAGAACACCAGCTCTTATCTACATCCCGCATCCCACTGTACCAAAGGCTGTGGAGGGACATGCAGTTCCACAACGATGAAAACAG
>JAGKTI010015379.1:0-20587 GCA_018397915.1 Birgus latro | reverse complement strand
GCTTGATTGATAGGGAGGGCCTCACTCTCGGTCAAGTTTACAACGCTAACGAAACTGGCCTATTTTACCGTTCAATACCCACAAACACTCTCGCTGAGGAGACGGAGAAGCGTGTACCTAGCCCCAAGCTCTCGAAGCAACGGGTGTCTGCTTTGTGCTGTGCCAATGCTAACAGCATGCACCGGCTCAAGCCCGTTATTGTAGGCCGTGCAAAGCAGCCTAGGTGCCTTCGTGGGTTAATGGATGCCCTTCCTGTTGTGTGGTATCATTCTTTGAAGGCTTGGTTCACAACCAAGATCTTCAAAAATTGGTTCCACCAACACTTTGTAAAGGAGGTCATTCGTTATCAGACGGAGACACTGAAAATCCGACGAGACCAGGTAAAGGCACTCCTGATTCTTGACAATGCACCTGCGCATCCGTCAGACAAGGAGTTGGTGGCAGAGAATGGTCGCATCAGGTGTCTGTTTTTGCCACCTAATACAACTGCTCTCATCCAGCCAATGGACCAGGGAGTGATTGTGGCAACGAAGAGGCTATACCGACGGAAGTTTTTGGATGAGGTGATGGTTGTGTACGAGGATGAGGACGATCTCAGGGAAGGACGTGACATGCGAGGACAAAAAACTCTCAAAAACATTCGCCGATACACCCTCAAAACTGCCATCTTCAACTGGGCAAATGCATGGAAGGAAGCCTCTGTCAAGACTTTAGAAAATGGTTGGTCTCGCCTGCTTCATGGAAGTGACGTGGTGCACGATTTTCTGGGTTTTGACGTGGATGACTTTCATGCAAGGCTTCGTACGGGTGGAGACGATGTGGATGTTGACGAAGTGCGCGAGTGGTTGGATGACGACGAGGGCGATCCTGGGTATCAGATCATGTCTGATACCGAGATCGCATCTACTGTTGCTGGTCCGAGTACCCAGCAGGAAGATTCTGACGAGGACAGCGACGATGATGCGGACTCCTCACAGCTTGCAACTACCCCAACGATCCCCAGGCTGAGCAGAATCCGGCGGTATGTGGAGTTCGTCCTTGACTACCTAGAACAACCGGACTGCGACAGAGAGATGGGGTCATTGGAATTGGCAAGTGAAGTGCGAGGTTTCAGGCAACGCATCATTAATTGTCAAAATCGTCGTCCTCTGCGTCAATCAACCATTGATAGTTTTTTCAGGCCAGTCAACCCTGCCGTCGTCCACTCTCGCTCCACACCATCATCTCACAAAGACAGGCCTTCTAGCTCCGAGCCACAGCCCAGTACATCAGGCACGGCTGAATCACCACTGGATGTTAGTTTGCGTCTATCTTCGGAGTCCTCTGTAGTGGATAGTGTATCACCACGTTGCACCAAGATGCCCCTACGCCGCCTCCGTCTGCTCATCTCAGACTCTGACAGCGACTAAATTCTCCAGGGATCGTCACTAGACCACACGGGAATTTACTGTCATGTACAGTGGAGTGAAGTGATGTGATTCCAGTTATAAAAAAAAAAAGTTGTGGAAAGTGTTCGTGATAAGTGGTGGTGATTCTCAAGTGGAAAGGTGTGTCAGGTGCAAGGTGTTCCTGTCAGAGTCTGAGATGATAGAGTGGGTTATTACATCAGGACGGCAGCTTCTTGTTCGTAAGTATACCTAACCTGTTTTCATTATGCTGTAAATGTGTTAAAAAATTACCAAAAATGTTAATCATAATTTCCTGCTTGCAATTTAATTTTTCCATGCATGGTTCTTAAGTAAAACAGATAGAAAAAAGGTGGAAGCAGTGAATTTCATGTCCGGTCCTAACCTAACCTAACCTATGGTTACCATAAAGATTTTCATGCCTAACCTGTTTTCATCATGCTGTAAATGTGTTAAAAAATTACCAAAAATGTTAATCATAATTTCCTGCTTGCAATTTAATTTTTCCATGCATGGTTCTTAAGTAAAACAGGTAGAAAAAAGGTGGAAGTAGTGAATTTCATGTCCGGTCCTAACCTAACCTAACCGGTTATATGGTTACCATAAAGATTTTCATGCCTAACCTGTTTTCATCATGCTGTAAATGTGTTAAAAAATTACCAAAAATGTTAATCATAATTTCCTGCTTGCAATTTAAGTTTTCCATGCATGGTTCTTAAGTGCAACAGCTAGGAAAAAAGTGGAAGCAGTGAATTTCATGTCCGGTCCTAACCTAACCTAACCTAACATTGTGTTAATCATAATTTCCTGCTTTTAATTTAATTCTTTCATGCATGGTTCTTAAGTGCACCAGCTAGGAAAAAGGTGGAAGCAGTGAATTTCATGTCCGGTCATAACCTAACCTAACCTAACCTAACCATTTTTCTGGTAGCAATTTACATCATTTACTGTATTTGATGCTCTGTATCCAATAATTTAGTGCATAAAATGTGAGAAAAGATGATTTCCATGTCAGATACTTACTTATACTATGGTGGCAAGTTCTGAGCACCTATGACTCACTCACCTCTAAATCATCATTTTTTGGTTAAAATTCAATAAATTCATGCTATATGTGCATTATTTATGTGAAAAGGGACCTAAATAAGTGCTATACATGTCCAGTAGGGAGGTAGGAAGGTAGTTTTCTGATTTAGGTTAGGTTAGGTTAGGGTCATGAAAAACCAGTGCTGGAGCTTCAGGACCAATATCCGGACAAAACCAATATTCGGACATGCTTTTGGCTCTATTACAACGGATATTGGAGGGATTACTGTATATATATATATATTATTTTGTATAAGAATAGGGTATAGGGCTCATTTCAATGGATGAAAACAGTGGAAATATCCGGGGAAGATTTACTTAGCGCAGAGCGGCTGAGCAGACGACACGAAGGGTAATGGAGAGGAGGCAGGGAGGGGAGTCTAGAATGGGGGAAAATGGCTAAATTGTCAACAATAGGTGGGAGTACTGATGACATTAGCAGCTCTGACTATTGTTGGACATTGGCAGTGCTGATAGATGATACAAGTCACCACATGAAAGCCCAGGGGAATTAAAAATAACACAGAGTCACTCAAGTGACGCCCCGCGGTATGATCCATTGCACCCGACCGTCACAAAAGTGACGACCCGCGGTTAAGGGATTAAGTGCACAAGCTGTGAAAAAGGTGATTTTCAGTGACTTCCATGATAGTTACTTACTTTCAACATACTGTTAAATGGTGAAAACCTTTGCCATACTCAACTCTTATCCATCATTTTTCTGGTAACAATTTATTTATTTGATGCTTTGTATCCCGCATTTTAGTGCATAAGATGTGAGAAAGGGTGATTTTCATAGTGATCGCCATGTCCGATACTTACTTACACTAAGCTGCCAACTCAGTGAACACCTCTGCCTTACTCACCTCAAAATCATCATTTTTTGGTTAAAGTTAAATGAATTCATGCTTTGTGTTCATTATTTCAGTGCATAAGATGTGAGAAAGGGTGATTTTCATAGTGAATGCCATGTCCGATACTTACTTACACTATGTTGCCAAGTGGTGAACACCTGTGCCTTACGCACCTCTAAATCAGCATTTTTTGGTTAAAATTCAATTAATTTGTGCTTTGTGTCCATTATTTATGTGAAAAGGGACTTAAATAAGTGCTATGCAAGTCTGGTAGGGAGGTGGGGAGGTGGTTTTCTGATTTAGGTTAGGTTAGGGTCAGGAATGACCAGTGCGGGAGCTTCAGGGCCAGTATCCAGACAAGACCACTTTCTGGACATGCCTTTGGCTCTATTACGTCGGATAGTGGGAAGATTACTGTATTAAATCAGGCATCAGATATTAGAATTTTTATGGAAATATGCATTACACAACGATTCTTGTATTTCTTTCAGGTCCGTTTGTTGTGGAGTCTCCACCAGTCTGCCAAAGGCTAGTATTCGGATACATAGTAGAAAGTCTCATAAAAGTACACAAACTCATTTTTTTTTTTCAATAAAAGGTGTGTTATTTATCTCTGCAATATTATATTGGGTATTTAATACTGAAACATTAATAAAAATATGCTATACATAATTATTCATTTACTTTATTACTTTCGGGATCATCTGCTGGGGAGGCCCCAGGCTCCCCAAGAATGTTCCAGCAATCTGTTCGGGAAGTCCTGAATGCCATCCCCAACAGAGGCCTCAGAAGGCTGGTTGGGGGTGACTGTCAAAATGAAAAAGTGTGTTTGGAGGTGAGCAGGCTGTTGGGGACTGCATTGGGAACGACCATGAAAACAGCCCTAAATACTGTACACTCCATATCTGCCCCATTTTGCAGTCTACCTCTAATACCTTTACATCTGTTTTTCACCCCCTTACCACAAACACTGCACAAAATGGTACTACTTCCCACACCCTTGTGGTAAACTGCACATGGCCTCACTCTTGCTTGAACAGTACTTCTATCTGCCCTAGATATCATCACTTTTGTTTTATCAGTGTCTACTTTCATGCCCTTGTACCCCATTCATTCCCTCTCTCCACTTCCTAAATCTCTCCTCCGCTACTCTCTCATTCTCCACAATCATCATCATCAGCATACAACACCCCCCACACGAGTTCAGTTCTGAAGCCACACAAGAGCTTCAAGCATCAAGATAAACAATAAGAGGCTTAAAAATTACCCTGAAGCACATCAATGTTCAAGGAAAAATTAACTCAAACCTCCATTCTCTCTCACCTTGGGGTAGCACCCTTGTACACTGTCGTAAATACTGTAACCAACCATTCCTCACTCCCAAGCACCGTCAAAAGCCTACTCTGGATCAACAATAACAAAGTATAACTCACTCTTCCTTCCTATATAGTCTCCTCCAAAGCTGCCAGACAGTGAATAATACATAAATGGTCCCTTTGCCTGGCACCAAAACAAACTGTATCTCATCAACATTCACTATTTCCCTTATTATACCTTCCAGGACTCTCTCCATTACCTTCATTATCTGGTCCAAAATCTTTATGCCTCTATAACTTCTTCATTCCAGAGTATCATCCTTCCCCTTATACATAATTACTATTACACTCTTCAACCAGTCATCTAGACCAACACACTCATATATTATAGTCTATCTATGGCACCTACAGCAAGACACCATGATCCTGTATGAGGTGGTCGTTTGTCTTTGAGTTAACTTTATTACAGGGAAGGGCACTAACCCTCCACTAACCCACTTGATGACACATAGGGAATGCATATGGGTTGGTTATGTGGTAACCACCCAGTATCATGAATGGTTTCCTGGCTTACAGGAAACCATCTGGCTTGTCACTCAATGTAAAGCCACCTGAAACAAAAAGAAGTTATAAAAAGTAACAGGAAAGATGGGGGAAATAGGAAGAGAGAGGGCAGACACAGAAAATGAGCAATAAAGGTGAAGGAAGAAGAAGGCAGCACTACACCAGGTGAGTGGATCATGGTTGCCACCACTTACTACCAATATCTGATTCCCTAGTACAACAGAATTTATCAAATCAATAACTAAATCCACTCCTATATCTCCTGTGGCCTTCAACATTTCAGCCATCAAACCAGACAAATCATCTTCCCCAAATGCATTTTGTCAATTGCCTTCCCCATGGTACCAATATCAACCAGATGCCAAGGGCAGAACTTTATCAGGGGAAGATTTTATTAGGATTTAATATAAGGTATAACATCCACTCACTCGATGTAGTGCTGCTCTGGTGTGCCTGCCCTTACTTCTCTTCCTTCATTCCATCCTCTTCTGTCTTTCTTTCCTTCATTCCTTCCTCTTCCTTCTCTCTACAGATGACTCTACACTGAGTGACAAGCCAAATGGTTTCCTATACATCAGGAAATTACTACACTCGGTGGTAACCATATAACCAAATTATGGCACCTGGTGGTTTAGTGGGCAATTATAGCGCTCCAATTAGATTGAGCCTGTGCAGGTTTATATCCAAGGGATTGTTGGGGTGTACTGCACACGTGATGCCACTCACGGATGAGTAAGGCCGGTCACTCTCAGCTTAATGTCATGACCAACTTGCCTAGCCCCTGGGCTCCAATGCTTCTCATGGGCGAACACTGGATTGGATGATGAATGAATGAAAAATGTAACCGGTTTTAATACTCTTCCAGAAGCCACTAATAAGGCACAAAAACTTCTTTGATGGTGCCAGTATGCAGTACCTGATTAGATAAGATCTCCCATCTCGAAAAACAATAGAGGAGGAACTCAATATCAAAGCAGGTGATTGATCTGTGTACAATTTCATCTGCTGGTGTGTAAGGAAAGCATAGGCCTCTTCGTTTCATTTCGTTTTTGAAGGCTCCAACATGCTTGCATGCGTTGGCATTGGTCACCTAATGGTGGCTCTCCATGCTGCTCGATCCCTGGCAGCCTCCCTCTAGATGTAACATTAGGCCAAAACACAAACGCATAGTGTTTTACTCTTGAAATCAAGAGTATAGGAATTAAATCTACTAACAAATAAAAATAACTTGAAAAATAATAAATCACTCACCATCATTGGTAAATTCAGTGTAGTTATGTGGTCATCTTCAGGTCCCACTGAACTCTCTCTCTCGAAGAAGTAACGTTTTTGAGTTTCATAGGTAACTGTACCGTTGTCATGGAAAGAAATATTCACCTTTTCCCAGTGTTCTCTGAAATATACCAGAAACATACTTTAGCATATTAGCTGCTATAAAAGCTGAACTGAGATTGCCTATTGTACTGAAAAATATTCAACACCTAAGAAAAGCCAGATACCCTGTACCCAATATGAACCAACTTATCAACATTATGTTGGATATAAATTTATGTTAACAATCACAAACTGATTATCATCATCATCCCAACCTCCTTTGACCATGCAAGGATGGGGTTGGGTAGATCCAATAAACACAGAAAACCTGATAGAAGGAGAACTGATCAAATATATGACTAATTATGGGCCAGAAACTCATTCACTCACCTCTGAGGCCCCTGGCATCCCGACTTCATAGACATAACTTTCTACATTGATGTGCTTCACATTACCTATCAACTAGTCAGTATGATGACTATCACACCACTGGGTAAAAACAGGGATGCCAGTCCACCTTCCACTGGGAAGGGGGGACTTCCACCCAGCTCGATTTCTTTACACTCCTCTAGCTACATCAACCACCACACCTTGCTTTCTCACACAATTTGTCATATCTGTCCACTGTCTTCTTGCTATGCCTCATCCTGCTTCATATTCACTAAGAAAAACTTTTTTTACCACCCTGTCTTCACCCATTCTCTCTACATGACCATCAAAGCAAAATCCCTTCATCTCAGGTGTCCACAGGCTTCATTATTCCTTATCATTCACAAATCACATTATTCTTATTCTACCCACTCTCTGCACTTCATGTACATTCCTCATTAACTTCATTTTCACTGCTCTTACTCCTGACTTGTCATTTTCATGTCACACACTAAAATCTGAGTCTCAAAGACTTTTACTGGATAACCTAAATAGCACTGAAAGGAACAATGGTATTTAAGGTGGAATATCAGATGAAGAGGGAAAATAGGGATATCACCGGTAAGCAATGTGTGAAGAATGATGAATTATAGGTAGTAGTGAACAGTGAGGATATTAAAACATTATAACTATTTGCTGAATGAGGAGCATGAATGGAACAGAGAAAGCTTGGAGTCAGCAGATCCAGTGTTTAGTCCTTGGCCTCGGACTGCCACTGCCACTGTGAGCAGGGCAATAAGCAGGAGCAGTTTAGGAAGGTGGCAGGTGTGTCTTGGTTGATTGCTGAAATGCTGAAGCCTTCAGGAGATATAGGAGTGGGGTTTGTTACTGGTCTGAGATACAGTAATCTCTTTAAGACCCGGACATTTTGGGCCTGGGTCCATTAGTCCAAGTCTCGGAATATTCCCTAAGACATCCAGACATCTGGGACACCAAATGTGGCCAAAATACGTCTAAATGCAAGAAAAAAAAGCCGATACGTGTTCATCCCTACTCTAAATTTGCCACGCGGTGACGAACAGCTGTGTTTTGGCGTGTAGTTCCTCCAATGTCTGCTAGAGTGCCCCTGCATCCTACCCATTTCCCACCTACCTACCATCATGACTCCACACTCGTCACCATGGCTGCCCACGTGCTCGCTCTTGTGGTGGTACCCTACCTGGAGCAGGCCCTCCTGTTCCTCTGCTGCCTCTGACTCACGTGTGATGATGGCCCCACCACCCGAGAAGAGGAAATGGGTGGTTCTGACTCTGGAGAAGAAGTGGGAGATATTGGACAAGGAGGACGCGGGATGGTCGACCACCCGCATCCTCTGTGAATTCAACCTGGCCCGTTCTACCTTGTTCGACACCAAGAAATCCCGGGACAAACTCACCCAGTACATGGCAGACTTCGCATCGAAGACCAAACGCAACGTGCAGAGGAAGATTATGTACCCTCCCAGGTTTGCAGAAGTAAACCGCTCTATACTGATTTGGCATCGTCAACAACGTGCTGCTGGTGTGCTGGTGCATGGCACGGAGATGAAGGCCACCACTGAGAAGTTTGCAAGGTTACATGACTGCCCAGGCCTCAAGGCATCCAAGGGTTGGCTCTTCACCTTCAAACTATGGCACGGCCTTACCAATTGTAAGGCCCATGGTGAAGCTTTGGACACCAACAAGGAGGGAGTAGAAGAGTTTCGGCAGAAGGTGAAGGGCTCGATCAACAAGGGGGGGCCTCACTCTCGGTCAAGTCTACAACACTGATGAAACTGGTCTACTCTATCGCTCACTGCCCACAAACACCCTATAGCAGAGGAGACGGAAAACCGTGTACTTGGACACAAGCTCTCCAAGCAGTGGGTATCTGCTTTGTGTTGTGCCAATGCTAAAGGTATGCACCGGCTCAAGACCGTTATTGTTGGCTGTGCAAAGCAGCCTCGGTGCCTTCGTAGGTTGATGGATGTCCTTCCTGTCATTTGGTACCATTCTGTGAAGGCTTGGTTCACAGCCAAGATCTTCAAAGACTGGTTTCATCAGCACTTTGTCAAGGAGGTCACCTATTATCAGACGAACACACTGGGAATCCCACACAACCAGGTAAAGGCTTTCCTTCTCCTGGGCAAAGCACCTGTGCATCCATCCGACAAGGAATTGGTAGCTGAGAATGGCCGCATTAGGTGCTTGTTCTTGCCACCTAATACGACTGCTGTCATCCAACCAATGGACCAAGGAATGATCGTGGCTAAGAAGAGGCTGTACTGTCGGAAGTTCTCGGACAACGTGATGGTTGTTCTCCATGAAAAGGACGAGCGCAGGGAGGGACAAGACACGCAAGGCCAGCAGACTTTAGAAAACCTTCGGCGCTACAACCTCAAATCAGCAATCTACAACTGGGCCAGTGCATGGAGGGAAGTACCTGTCAAGACTCCAGAAAGTGGTTGGTCTTGTCTGCTTCTTGGAGCCGATGTGGTGCACGACTTTCTAGATTTTAACGTGGATGACTTCCATGCGCGTCTCTGTGCAGCTGGTGATGAGGTGGATGTGGATGAAGTAAGTGAGTGGTTGGAAGACGACGAGGGTGATCCTGGGTGTCAGATCATGTCTGTTGTCGAGATTGCATCTGATGCAGTTTTTTTTTTTTTTTTTTAATGCAAGGAAGAAAGAACCAAGATCATGGGCCCGCAAACTGTTCCTTCCAAGAAAAAACAAAAACAGTACAAAAGAGAGCCAAATTCAAGATCCGTTCATTTCGAGATGCCTGAACACTGCGTTTGAAAGACTAGAGATCACAGGAAGTAGGAAATACAAAGGAAGACAGTTCCAGAGTTGACCAGCTGCATAAATGAAGGACTGAGAGTAACGGTTAACTCTCATTGGAGAGTTGGCCTGAAAAGGGATGAGCGGTTGTTGCTAGACGGGTGCTACGTGCTGTCGTAGAGGTGGAGGGATGCAAGCAGACAGTTCTGAGGAACAGTGGCTATTGAAGTGGCGATAGAAAAGAGATAAAGATCCAACAGTGCAGAGAAAAGACAGAGGTTGAAGGGAGCCAGTAAGAGGAGGAGAGTTAATGAGACGAAAAGCCTTTGACTCCACCCTATTGAGAAGAGCTGTATGTGGGGAGCCTCCCCACACATGAGAGTTGTACTCTAAACAGGGGCGAATAAAACCCATGAATAAAGTCAACAACTGTGCAGGGGTAAAGAAGGTTCAGGGTCGGCTTAGCACACCTAATCTCTTGGAAGCAGATTTCACAAGAGATGTAATATGTTCTTTCCAAGATAAATCCCAAGTGAATGAAACCCCAAGCATGTTCAAGGATGATGGAAGAATGAGCTGGACATTATTAAACTTTAGTGGGTACTCTGTGGAAGATTTTGCTGGGGTGATAGGTGTAAGAACTGAGTCTGATGCAGTAAAAACAACAAGATTACTTCTACCCCAGTCAGAGATACAAGCCAAGTTAAGACATTAGATGTGCCATAGCCTCATCCCTTGTCTGTTGAAGTAACTGCTGAGATGGATGGTGTGGGAACCAAATGGAAAGGTGAAGGGTGGAATCATCAGCGTACGAGTGGATAGGGTACTAGCACCCAGCTGGAAGATTCCAACGAGGACAGTGACGATGATGCGGACTCCTCTCAGCGCATCACTACTCCAGCCATCTCCAAGCTAAGCACACTCTGGGAGCACGTTGCATTCATTCTTAACTACCTGGAACATCCGGACTTTGAAAGGGAGAAGGGGCCTCTGGGACTTGTCGAGGATGTGCACGCTTTTAGGCAGCGCATCATCAGTCACCAGAATCGACGTACCTTTCATCAATCAGCCACTGACAACTTTTTCAGGCCTGTGACCCCTGCTGTGACCAGCCCTGGCTCCACACCACTGCCTCACCAAGACCTGCCTTCTACCTCCAAGCCACAGCCCAGCACATCGGCCATGGTGGTGTCTCCACTGGACATGAATTTGAGGCCATCTTCAGAGTGGTCTGCAGTGGGTAGTCCATCACCATGACCCAGCAACGTGCCCCTGGGCTACCTGCCACACTTACTCTCTGGCTCTGACAGTGAATAAACTGCAATACCTCGCTACTAGACCACATGGGAATTTACTGTTTTGTGCAGTGTTAAGAAATTAGAATTCAGAGTGCAACACTGGCATGTTGCAACTGGTGTGGCACAAGTAAGAACAGAATGTGCAGTGTTAAACAATTATAATTCACATTGCAAAGGATTAAGTGCAGCGCACCAATGGATTACTGTACGTGCTTCAAGTGCACCTTCACCACTGTCACAGCCATAGAGGAGGCAGGTTAATCTTCGTGACGGCCACGGATGTGTCGTAAGTACCCTGTACACTGCTAAATATTTTCCTTACTCACTTCTAATTTCTCATTATCTAGTACCTTTTCATTTATTTTATGGCTTCTGTCCCTTATTTGTGTGAATAGAGTCTTAAATATGTGCTGTGCATGTCCGGTAGGGAGTTATTTAGGTGGCTGTCTAAGTTAGGTTGGGTTAGGGTCTATAAGTACCTGTCAAGGGGCATTTTTGCTAAGTCCTGGGCAAGACCAGGTCCTGGATGTTGCTTGGGCTCTATTATGTCGGATCTTGGAGGGATTATTGAATACGGCTAAATGTGAGTGTGTTGTCCCAGATGGCTGGCTGAAGAGTGTGATTGTATCCATCCGTCATCCAATCCTACATTGCCCCATGAGAAACGTAGGAGTCCGGGGCTAGGCAAGTTGCTCTTGACATTTAAGATGAGAGTGACTAGCCTAACTCATCCCTGAGTGGCATTATGTGAGCAATAAACCTCAACCACCCCTTGGATATAAACTTACACAGGCTCAAGCTGATGGGAGTGCCTTAATTACCCACTAAACCACCAGGTGTCATAATTTGGTTATATGGTTACCACTAATGTAGTAAATGGTTTCCTGGTGTACAGGAAACCATTTGGCTTGTCAATCAGTGTAGAGTCACCCATAGGCACAAGGAAGAGGAAAGAATGAAGGAAAGAAAGACAAGAGGAAGAGTAAAGTCATCCGTAAGCAGAAGGAAGAGGAAAGAATGAAGGAAAGAGACAAGGAAGGAAGGAAGAGAGGAAAGGGCAGGGACCTGAGAGCAGCACTACACTGATTTAGTGGATGGTGAGTGCCCCCACCTACCACCAAACTTGTACAAAAGGAATGGTGATGTCCTGGAAATAAATTATAGAGGTGTTACATCCTTGTCTCACACTGCCACAGGCTCCAACAGCAGTAGTACAGTACAGGAAGGATGTTGCCCAGTGAGCTGTTCTTCCTATGGTCAGCCTTTCAGTGTACAGCACACATGATCAGTTCAGGCATTGTAAATAAACACTGGCTTCTAAAGTTCACTGTCTTTATTTTCTACATAATTACACTTAATGCTTTCCAACTTCACTTCACTATTTTCACAAGCATCGAAGATACACAAACTGCAGTAACACTTCACTGTTTGCCAACAATACTTCACTATTTTCACCTATCCATCCATCCATCATCCAATCCTATGTCGCCCCACAAAGGACCGTAGGAGCCCAGGGCTAGGCAAGTTGGACCTGACATTTAAGATGAGAGTGACCAGCCTCACTCATCCCTGAGTGGCATTACATGAGCAATAAACCCCAACCACCCCTTGGATAAAAACCTACACTGGCTCAATCCGACTGGAGTGCCACAATTACCCACTAAAACCACCAGGTGCCAAAATTTGGTTATATGGTTACCACCCAGCGTAGTAAATGGTTTCTTGGTGTACAGAAACCATTTGGCTTGTCACTCAGTGTAGAGTCACCCACAAGCAGAAGGACGAGGAAAGAATGAAGGAAAGAAAGACAGAAAAGGGAGTGTAAAGTCACCCATAGGCAGAGGGACAATGAAAGAACGAAGGAAAGGCAGAAAGGGATTGAAGGAAAGAAGGATGGAGGAGAGGAAAGGGCAGACATCCGAGAGCAGCACTACATCAAGTGAGTGGATGGTAAGCTGAAGTACCGAAAACATACAAACTGCACTGCACTGCCGTGACTCTGCACTACACTCAAACTAAATTGAAAACTGACTGAACTTGCTCTAGTCTCTTCCCATCCCTATATAAGCTTCTTATATTCTAGAGTGATTTACACTTAGTGGTAGGTGGTGGCAACCATCATCCACTCACTTGATATAGTGCTGCCTACTTCTTCCTTAGCCTTTATCATTCTCTTTCTGAGCCTGCCCTCCTCTCTTCCTATCTCTCCCATCTTTCCTGTCACTTCTTATTGCTTTTCTTTCCTTTACAGGTGGCTTTACATTGAGTGACAAGCCAAATGGTTTCCTGTAAACCAAGAAACCATTTACAATGCTGGGTGGTAACCATATAACCAAACCATACATGCTCCCTACGTGTCAACAAGTGGCTTGGTGGAGGGTTAGTGCCCCTCCCTGTAAAACAAATAACTCAGAGTCAAATGGCCACCCCTTACGGGATTATGGCGTCTGGCAATAGATAGATAGATAGATAGATTTACACTTCTCCACAGTTCTAGTATATTCCCGAGAGAGTGACGATTACAACAATTACCAACTCAGAAACATCCAAAACATGCCTGAGTTTTCTTACATTGCAGAACACTCTAAATTATTTAGCATACAAAGTTAAGTTAAATTACATAATTTAACCAACAATCACATAAATAAAACATTACAGAGTAAAAGAGCACAAAAATTAATGTACAACTTACAAAATAACTACAATCACAAATAGCAGGCTAACTGGCAACTCTGACTCGTAACCGAAGTACGGAATTACGAGAAATATTGGGAATTCTCTCGTGAGGTCAGTCTAGTCAGACGTCTCCAGTGATGGTATTGTGTTAGTGACCATACCCCTGTGTGAATTTGTGCGTGATGGCTTCCTCTACAAAGGGTTGTATCCCTGCTGCAAGTTTCAAGAAAGACTACCTTGAATTAAAGGGAGAACTTCTCGAATTAAAGTGGGCGGTGCAGATTCTCAGGCAGGAGAAGTCACAAATGAGGGAATTGTTGGAGGAGAGAGAGAGAAAAAGGGTGAAGGTTGGACACTTGTTCACAAGGGTGTAACAAAGTTCACCCTTAAGAAGCATGCGGAAATTAAGACTACAAATGCATTTGACGCATTACGGGACGAATGTGAAGGGAAGGCAGAGAAGGAAGCAGAGGGAAAGGATGGTGAGAGAACTTCCTGTACAGGTAAGTAAAGTGAGAACAAAAAAGGTAAGAAAAATGTTGTCATTATTGGAGACTCCCAGGCGGGATATCTTAACTGAGCCATGTATACTCCACTCACAAAACATGTGTGTCTTCAGGGGCCAGGGTGGGTAGTGTGAAAGACAAAATTTCAAATATCATGAAGGACAGTGGAGACAAACCCACTGTGAGCCTCGATGTAGAAGGTAATGATATTAGTAGGCATAAATGTGAGGTACTGTGGCAGAAGTAAAGGGTGATGTTAGAGAAAGTTAGGGAGAGGGGAGGGACCCCTGTAGAACTTGGTGCTCTGCCTAGGAGGCGGGTTGGGAGGGACTGGTTGAGCAGGGCAATAGGTTTTAATTGCCGCCTTGAAAGGTATTGCAATGATAATGCAATACCTTTCATAGACAGCTGGGACTAGAGTTATGGACGGAGTGCCATGTATAGTTGGGATGGGACTCATCTTAGCAAGCAGGGAGTTACTGTTTTAGCTGGAATGATAGATAGGGAGTTTTTTTCGAGGTTGAGAATTAGTTGTACATGAAGTTGCAGCAACTACACTCAGAAATCATTATTACCATATTTGAATAGATCCATCAAGACTTGCAAAAGTATGAACAACAGTTTAACCATTAGTGTAGATATATCCACTCAGGCACCTCAAATTGAGCAGGCGATGATATAGGAGAGAACAAGCGATGATAGAGGGGCGATAAGTGATAGTACAAAAAATTATATTAGAGTTTCCCAGTTAGTAATGAAATAAAAATTAAAAAGTCCCAAGGTAGAGGCATAACTACTCGTAATTACCTGAAAGTGTACTACACAAACAGCCAGAGTTTACATAATACAATGGATGAACTGAGGGCTTTAATATGTACAGAGAAAATAGACACTGCTGTTTCTTCTTCTTCTTGTGGGTTTAAGGATCACAGCCAAAACAATGGCCCTATGCCCTTCCAATGCAACCTGCTTAGGGCCCACATTATATGCAGGACAGCTGCCTATTTTTTCGGATAAAGTCAGACGTGCACCACACGACTTGTTGCTGTAACCAAGGGTCCCCGGCACCTCCTCTTAGGAGTGTGTGGAGAGACAAACTGAAAACTCCCAGAGATGCCAAACGATCCCGCATAAGTGTGCGAAGGGAGTGGAATCTAGGGCACCATAAGAGGTAGTGTTTAATGGTTTCTTCAACCTGAGGACACCATTGGCACCAAGGGTGCTCGATCATACCCAAATGGTACAGGTGACTTGAGAGGCCAGTGTGGCCCAACCGTAACCTAGTGATCGCTACGTCCACGTCCATACGAGGATGGCGTGCCCAAGGGTGTTCAGAAGAGTCGGAGCGAAAACGCCCCAGGTGGGAGGCCGGTAGGGTGGTTGCTAGGTTTGCATTCCAGTAGGAAATGCTGGCACTGCATGCAAGATTAGGGAATGTGGCACTATCTGGTGTCACATAGACCGGTGTGCTAGAGGTCAGTGCTCGCTTTGCTGCTGCGTCTGCAATGTCGTTACCACGGATGCCTACATGCGAGGGAATCCATTGAAGGCGGAGGTGCCAGGGAGGAGTTACAAGGAGAAAGAGGTGCTCCATGACAGCATGGACAATCCTGATATGGGTCACTGGATGATCTGAGAGGAGAAGCGTGAGTGAGGACTGCGAGTCGGTGTATAAAACTATCAGTGGGGCTGGAGGAAAGTCCGGACAAACTTGAGGGCCTGGTGGATGGCTATGAGTTCTGCAGTTAGGACATCATATCGCCCACTGAATGACCAAGTTTGGCATATGGAAAGAGCTTCAAAATAGGCCGCTAAGGCAAAGGAAGATGGAGGGGAGTGAGATCCATCCGTGTAAATTCTTAAGGAATCCTTATAAACAGAGGAGTCCATGCTGTGAAAGAGCTGCTGTGCCAAGACTGCATCTGTTGACTTCAAAAAGGGTACTGGGAAATAGGGGAAGACATATGGAGATAATTCCACCCAAGAGGGGACTGGGGGGAGAGGGGTCACTGGGGAAGGCCTGGGCAGATCGAGAGACAGGGTGTGGCAGGCCTGGATACTGCGGATGATGTACGGTAACCTTGCTTGCGGCCAAGCTGGGGGTTGATGAAGGGCTGTGGAGAGGCAGTAGAGGGAGGAGACTGGGTGGTTGGAGGGGAGGGGCGAGATGTGGTGGAGCAGCCGACAGTCCAATTCCATGCAGTAGGTGGAGAGAGGCATCACCTCAGACTCCACATGAAGCGAGATAACTGGGGTGGACTTGAAGGCATCTAGGACGATTTGAAGTGCTGTGTTCTGGACAACACCCAACTTTTTTAGGTGGGTCTGGGCAGCCGATCTGTAAAGGGAGGCACCATACAAGATCTTACTGTGGATGAAGGCCCAATACAGGCGGAGAACGTGTCGATCAGCACCCCAGCGAACCCCTGCCACACACTTTATGATGTCCAGGCGCATAAGGCATGCTGATCGTAGATGGTCAATGTGGGGGGCCCAGGTGAGACGAAGACTATCCAGGTGGAGGCCTAGAATCTTGTGCCAGGTCCAAAGGGTGAGAGGTTCTCCGCCAAGTTGAATTATTGGCATGGAGGGGAGCCTCCGATGGCCAAAGCACATAAGAGCACTCTTGGGAACATTGACTGTTAGTCCCCATTCTGCAGCCCAGGTGGCAAAGGCATCCATAGCCTGTTAAAGGGCGATGTTGGGCCTCCCATAATATGGCAGCCCTGCAGAGGATGGAGACATCATCGGCATAGACTAGGATGGATATCCCAGGAGGGTGGGGGAGGTCATATGTTAATACATTAAAAAGTAAGGGACTGAGGCATGATCCCTGTGGTACTCCCTGCCTGACTGGGGTAGGGAAGGAGTACATACCCCCAAAGGAAACACGAAATGTTCGCCCCTCCAAAAAACTTTGTATCCAGGCCAGTGCAGAGTTTTTGATGCCAAGACAGCATAGCTTGTACAATATCCCATCATGAGAGGCAGAATCAAAGGCCCCCTGGAGATCCACAAGGCCACCAGGAGGATCTGCTTATGACAGAATGCCTGGTGGACATGATGGTCGAACTGGAGGAGGACATCAGATGTTCCCCTCCCTGGGCAGAATCCACACTGTACCTCAGACAAGCGGCGGTCCTGCTCCAGCCACCAGCAGAGTCGACGGCATACTATCCTCTCAAGTACTTTCCTGACGTTGGATAGCAATGCTATCGGGCTGTACGAAGCCAGAGAAGAGGGATCCTTCCTCAGCTTGAGGAAGGGCAGAAGGTCTGATGTTTTCCATTGTGATAGGAAGACCCCTGACACCCAGCTGGTGTTAAATATGTCTAAGAGCGACACCTGCTGGGAGACAGGGAGATGTGTCAAAAACTCATTGGGTACTAGATCTGGGCCACATGCCTTCTTTGGAGGTAAAGTTCGCAGAGCGGAGGAGAGTTCTGTCTGGGTAAAAGGGGAGGCTAAGCCCACTGGAGGGGGGGAGGAGATGCCTGCCTGAGTGATCCTATGTAAGTGCTGAAGACCTGGAAGTGGAACCGGGGAACCAAATCAAGATCCAAAGAAGGCAGCCAAGAAGGCAGCCTTGTCTTGGAAGCCTACCAGGAGATTACCGTCCTTCACCAGAGGATATGACGGGGTGGTATGGCAGCCCTGCATTGCTCGAATGAAGGACCACGATCGAGATGGTGATCTAGAGAAAGACAAGGTTGAGCAGAAAGAAGACCAGGCAGCACGGCGAGCTTGGTTAAGAGTCTGCTTGCATTCTGCATCCCTACGGTGGTGAGTGTCTCGGTGACTAGGGCAGGGACACCTCCTCCATGCATTCCAAGAAGACCTCCTAGCCCGGACCACCTTGGTGCAGTCCTCTGTCCACCAGGGAACCGTGACATTGCCTCGGGGACGTGTTGAAGACCTGCGGAAGGTTGCTTCACCTGCTACTATCACAGAGGATGTAAAGTCTGTCACATTGTCATCTAAGGGCCCTGCTGGCAGAGCCCCAGTGTTATTAAGGGCTGCTGTAAAGGAGAACCAGGACCCTCGTGTGAGCATCCAGTGTGGACGAGGTGGGGCAGAGCAGGGTGGGGGAAGGTAGGGGACATCCAAGATAACCGGAAGGTGGTCGGATCCCAGATATGGGCCAGTCCAGAAGACTGAGCCACCAAAAAAAAAAAAACAGAATCCCCCACATATAGATCAACTGTGGAAGGCAGGCCTGAGTGCAGGTCGATACGGGTCTGTAACCCTATCAGTGTGAGTAGGGTGACCTGCCCACTCTCTAGTAGAAATTGGAAAGGGGAAGTTCCTGACCTATTGCCAGAATTTTGGGCAAGAAAAGAATCCCAGTGGGGGAGTCTGGCATTAAAATCACCCAGGAAGAGGCAAGGTGAGGGGAGCTGGTCCTGATAGGACCGGAATTCCTCTAGTCCTATGTCCTTGAACGGGTTGTAGCAAACCACCACTGTGATCCATCCCTTCACGAGGGATAGGCGGACCGCAAGAACTTCTAGCACCCCTCGAAGGGGCTGGGTCAGTGGCAGAACTGAGCTGGGAACGTCCTCCCTGACTGCGACAGTGAGACCACCTCCAACACCCTGACCATCTGCCCAATATACAGTAAAACCCCAGAGCGACAGATGGAGATGTGGAGATAGCCAAGTCTCACATAAACCAATAACATCTGGAACAAGGTCCGATATTCGTTTCCTTTTTGAAGGCTCCAACATGCTTGCATGCGTCGGCCTTGGTCACCTAATGGCGGCTCTCCACGCTGCTTGATCCCTGGCAGCCTCCATGTTCAGTCCCTTAACCCTTAAGTCAAACTTAATGACCTCGTCCCATGTCTTTCTCGGTCTACCCCTCCCCCAATATTAACACCTCTCACCCTCTGTACCCAATTATCATCCCCCATCCTCTCCACATGTCCAAACCACCTCAGCCTACCTCTCCTCATCACAACACCAATACACTCCAGTCCCATCCTACCTCTCAACTCTTCCATCGTAAACCCAGCCACCCCAGGCCTTGCATGCAGGGACGCACTGCACATCCACCTAATCATTGTCATTTCTGTATGTTTAAACCTGCGAATATCCTCTTCCTTTACTGCCCAGGTCTCACTACCAAACAGCATCACACTCCTAACACATGCTGCATACAAAGACCCCTTAGCATGTAAGGAAAGTCCTCTCAATGTCAGGAGAGGCAACAGCTCCCTGAACTTCTTCCAACCACTTCTCACCCTAGCAACCGAGCTAACTCCAGCCCCACCTCCGGCACATAACATGTCTCCTAAATAACGAAACTCCTCCACACACTCAAGAGACTCACCTGCAAGTTCAACCCTCTCACGCCTAACACTCTCCACCTGCTCTCCCCGACACGCCGCACACATGAAATCAGCATCATCTCGCAGTCTACCTCTAATACCACTACATCTCTTGTGCACCCACTTATCACAAACACTACACAAGATGGAATTACTTCCCACACCCTTGTGGCAAACTGCACATGGCCACTCTCCCTCTTCTCTGATTGTACCGCCACCAACCCTTAAGCCCTTGTACCCCATACCATCTCTCCACTTCTTAAATCTCTCCTCCGCCTCCTTTTCATTCTCTGCAATCAACACCAAATCATCAGCATACAACATCTCCCATGGAAGTCCATCTCTGAAGTCACGTGAGAGGGCTTCAAGCACCATGATAAACAACAAGGGACTCAAAACTGACCCCTGATGCACACCAACATTCACGAAAAACTCATCACTCAAAGCTCCATTCACTCTTACCTGGGTGCGAGCACCCATGTACATGGCCATAACCACCCTAACCAGCCATTCTTCCAACCCTAGCTTTCTCATTGCCCACTTCACGACCTCTCTAGGGACTCTGTCAAAGGCCTTTTCCAAATCAACAAAAACAAAATACAATTGTTTGTTTGAAATCGGAAGTTTTCTGAAGAAGGGATCTAGCATTCCAGAAAAGGAAACTACGTAAAGGCGGAGGAGCCATCTGAGACGAGAGGAGAGAGAGAAGCCGGGGCAAGAGGCTGATATATATGTCTATGAAGGACTGGCCATTTTTAAACATGGAGAGGGCTGTGAGCAGAAGGTCCATGAAGCACTCTGAAGAATGGGCACCTGTGGGGTTGGCATATGGGGAAACATGGGAAGTTGTCCCCGGCACTGGCTGGTATGAAGGAGTAGGAGATTCACCAGGTGTGAAGCCCTTATCAGGAGAGCCAGGGAAGGCAGCGTTGGATGTATTTGGGGCTGAGGCAGGAGTCATGACCTGTGAGGAGGTGAAACTGGCTGACTTCGTACCAGGCTGGGTAGTTGGAGCTGCGGAGTCTTGTGCAGCATGTTGGGTGGAGGTCCGTCTTGTGCAGCATGTTG
>JAGKTI010015378.1:0-20587 GCA_018397915.1 Birgus latro | reverse complement strand
TATTTTTAACTAATTTTATGAACTGATATGTTTTGTAATATCCTCATATCCTCATTCTCAAAGTGCGGATGTGGATGCAGATGCGGATGTTAAATTTGCCATTACTGCGGATGCGGATGTTACTTGCATTGCAAATGAGGATGCAGATGTGGATGCGGATTTCTTAAAAATGCAGATGATTTGTGGATGCGGATGCGGATATCCGATACACCTCTACTACTGGTATAAACATTCCCAGAAAAAAAAAAGTATCAGTTACAGACTGAAACAAGATTAATACCTTGTAGATTTTCATGTTTATTAACATTTTATCCAGAAAATGATATAAAATGCTGGTGTATATCACAGTGGTAATCAGGACTCAGACTGCAGTTAATCAATGCTGACAGTGGTTTTCCCACCTAGCTACATTGGCTAGGTTAGGGAGGACAATGGTGTGAAATTATGAGCCAGCTTAGTGCAAAAGGGGTATAGTTTTCATTTCTAGTGCTAGAATATGTAGTTTTTCTCATTTAAGTTTCCATTACATGCTTGAAATCCCACTACATGGGAGGACTATCCGATATACTGGATCATCGGATTTATCGGATCAGGCTTCCCCCAGTAGATCTGTTATAGTGAGGTTCTTCAGTACTGTAAATGGATGTGGTAATGTTACAGTAATTAAGTCATACAACACATCACAAAACAAACTACGTAATGATTCCACAAACATTAATCTCTTGAAACGGTTTGTCTAATGTGATGAAACTTGTCATACACAGTAGCTACAAATTTTGCCCATTACACAGTGGCTCTATAAATTATAGCTTGCATATCAATGGGGGCCCCCTGGTAGCAATGGGGCCCTAAGCAACTGCTTAGTCTGTTTATCCAAGGAAACAACTCCTGGGGGTAGGGGGTCACCCCTGGGGGTAAGGGGTTTTTCAAGAATTCTCCCCCAGTATCCCTGCTTGTCGTAAGAGGCGACTAAAAGGGTTGGTGGTGGGTTAGTGCCCCACCCCGTAAAACAACTTACTAAAAATACGAACCAGAAGCCTTGGACCAGGACTGACCAAAAGTTGACAAAAAAGGACCAGACAAAGGACCTGGTAAGGATTGCGACTTGGAATGTAAGGGGTATGAATGATGAGGTGAAAGAGAGAGAGATCGTACAGGTGCTTGAGGGTGCGAAAGTGGATATATGTGGAATAACTGAAACTAAATGGCGAGGTGAGAGTGTGAGAGAATGGGAGTATGGATGGGGTATATGCGCGGGAGTAGGTGAGAATGAGAGGGCGAAGAAGGAGTGCGTATTGCTGTGAGCAACAGATGGAAGGGGAATGTAAGAGAGTATGGATCAGTTGGGTCAAGGATTGTGTGGGTAAGAGTGAAAGTTGGACTACAAATGTGGGCGATTGTGTGCATGTATGCGCCAATGCAAGATTGTGTAAGTAGAGTGAGAGAAGAGTTTTGGACAATTGTGAAAGCCTGCTTGGAAAAGTTTGAAAGGAATGAGAGAGTGCTTCTGATTGGAGATGTGAATGGAAATGTAGGGAATGAGAAGGTGGATGGAGTGGTTGGTGAGTGGGGTGTGCCTGCAGAGATGGATGAGAATGGCAGTGCTTTAGTGGACATTTGTGCTGGGAGGGGGTTGGTGTTATCTAATAACATCTTCAGGCACAAAATGATCCATAGGTATACATGGCGAGTGTTGAGAAGGGTGGATGGTGAACTGAATGAAAGGAAGGCTATGATTGACTATGTGTGTGTGGATGAAAGGATGAGAAGATGTGTAATGAATGCAAGAGTATGTAGAGGCTGGGGGAGTGGACTTTCTGATCACCACTTGGTGGTGGCCAGAATCAGAATCCAAACAAGATGGAGGAAGAGAAGAAGGGAAGGACAGGAGGAAGTAGTTCTTACAAGGAGGGTCGAAAAGTTGCAAGAGGATGGAATAAAGATTGAATATGAAAGGGAAGTGGAGGAGCGATTGGGTAAATATAGATTGGAGCAGATGGGGGACGTGGAAGGTGTGTGCAAGATATTCACAAAAGAAATCTGTGCAGCACGTGAGATGGTGTGTGGCGTGAAGAGAAGACGAAAGGGGGTTCAGGGAACAGCATGGTGGACGGAAGAGGTGAGAGAAGCTGTGGCACAAAAGAAGAAAGCATATAATGAGTGGATGAGGAACAGGGGCGTCGAAGAAGCTGAGAGGCGGACGAGAGGGTTATATGTAGAGAGGAGGAGAGAGGTGAAATGATTAGTAAGAGAGAGTAAGAAGAGAGTGGATGAGGAATTTGGAAGGAATTTGAGTGCAAAGTGGAGGGAATGTAAGAAAATGTTCTGGAAAGAGGTAAAGAGAGCTAGGCAGGGTGCCAACGAAGTCAGTGGGGGTGTGAAAGATAAAAATGGTAGATTACTAGTGGAGAAGGGAGAAAAAGTGAACAGATGGAGAGAACACTTTAACGAATTGTTGAACATAGAGAATGAAAGTAATGCAAGTATAAGTGGCTGGGGAATGGCGGGGAGAAGGAGGGTTGTGAGAAGAGAGGAAGAAATCAGTAGGGTGGAAGCGGTATGAAGAAAGTTGAAATGGGGAATGCCCCAGGAATTGATGGAGTGTATGGTGAAATGTTGAAGCATGGAGGAGAGATAGTAGTTGAATGGATGTGGAAGGTGTGGAAATTGGCCTGGGAGGAAGGAAGAGTCCCGGAGGATTGGAAGTCAGGTATAATTATTCCTCTGTACAAAGGAAAAGGGGAAAAAGAAGTGTGTGATAATTATAGGGGCATTTGCCTGCTTAGTGTAATAGGAAAAAGATATAGTAGGATACTTATTGACAGAGCTAGGGAAATAACAGAGGAATTAGTTAGAGAAGAACAGGGAGGTTTTAGGAAGGGATGAGGTTGTGTAGACCAGATATTTATTCTTCGATCTTTAGTGGAAAAGTTTCTAGAGAAGGGAAAGAAGTTGTATGCAGCCTTCATGGATTTGGAGAAAGCATATGACACGGTGGATGGACAAGGATTGTGGAAAGTATTAAGAATATATGGAGTGGAAGTTGTTGAAGGCAGTGAAGAGTATGTATGAGGGTGTTAAGGCTGCAGTGCGTGTGGATGGCAGACTGAGTGAATCTTTCCATTTGAAGGTTGGATTGAAACAAGGATGTGTCATGTCTCCATGGTTGTTCAATCTGTACATGCATGGATGGGGTTATAAAAGAGATACAAGGTCGGACAGTGGATGTTGGAGCGGCCCTAGTGAGAGAGGGCAGTGTTTGGAAACTCCCTGTACTGTTGTTTGCAGATGATACTGTGTTGTTGAGTGAAGATGAAGGGGAGCTGCAGGGCTTGGTAGATGAGTTTGGGAGAGTGTGTAAGAAACGGAATCTAAAGGTGAATGTAGGGAAGAGTAAAGTGATGGTCTTTAAAAGAAGTGAAGCCAGTGAATGTACAGTGAGACTGGATGGGGAGGATATGGAGAATGTGAGTGCATTTAAGTACTTGGGTAGTGTGATGAGTAAGGATGGAAGTCTGGAGGGTGAAGTGCTTGAAAGGGTGCAGCAGGGAAGGAAGGTTGCTGGTTCGTTGAAAGCAGTGATAAGAAACAGGGAAGTGAGCATGGAAGTGAAAAAGTTGTTACATGAAAGTATTGTGATACCAACTCTAACATATGGAAGTGAAGCTTGAACCCTGTTGGAAGGACAGAAGTGGAAATTAGTTATTTGAGAGGTGCATGTGGTGTCACATGGAGAGACAGACTAACAAATGAGGAAGTGAAGGAGCGTTGTAGTGTGGATGTGGACGTGATAGGAAGCATTAGGAGAAACACGTTAAGGTGGTTTGGGCATGTGGAGAGGATGGAGAGTGAAAGACTGACGAGGAGAGTGGATGTGAGTGAGGTGGAGGGGGGGAATGGGAGGGGGAGGCCGAGGATGAGATGGAGGGATAGAGTGGAGGGGTACATGAGAGAGGGGGGTGTGCGTTGGAAGCGGGGTAGTGAAATGGTGGGGGACAGAGCGACATGGAGGCGATTTGTTTGTGGCCACCCCGTGCGGGATTGAGGCGTCTGGCAATAGATAGATAGACAGATCTTTAATTCCTTATTAAAAAGTAACAGATTTTTTTCAGAGCAAAGAAAATAGCAAGTGAGAGGAGGAGGAGGGATATTTTTCACATTTGCGGTGGTGGTTTCCCTCCTGAAGAGTTGGATTGCCAAACTGAAAGAATATTGGCCTAAATCAAGAAGGGGTTTGAATCACCATCATGTGACAGTAGCTGTGATGGACCTGATGTTAGTTAGTATAATGTTCTTCCCTCAGTAGCCTTTTTTTTAACAGTTTATAATTTCTGGCCCACTTTTCTATACTAGTAACTTGTTTATAGAGAATGATATCAAAAGTTTTGCATGTGATTTCAAAATGTTGAAAGCAATGTGCATGTGGCCACCCCTTTTGGAGTGAAGGTGTTAGCATTAGGTACACAAAGAATCAGACATGTTCCTATAATATTGTCATAAAATGACCTCAAGAATCACCTCTTGCATTTTCTGCATTAAGTCCTGGGACACCCTTGTATACTAAAGCTCTGCAACATTTCTTTACATAATGTGAAAGGAAGAAGACTACCTAACATATTCATATCAAATATTTCGACATATAATGTTTCAGCACTTTATAAAGTACTATAAACACATTCACAGCACGTACAGCCTCAAAATGTAAGTATAAGTATACATCACAGTCTTTTTTTCTATCTCAAGTTATTAAGGGAGTATTGTTATACAGCTTTCAGTAAAAGACTAAATTTGTTTTTCATTTATTTTCATCAGGTTCAAATAATTAAGGCATAGAGGTATTAAATATGTCAACAGTACAATACCACACATTCGTTCATGTATTTTTACAAATTATGTCTAATATACACTGCTTGTAAATTACAGAAAGTTGTAATACATTATGAGGTCTGATTAGCAATGTCTGTTAAGAGTTGTATATAGTGGACATGTAGAGAAAACAGGGGCTGCAGTTACTCAATACGCCCTTCCCTTAGGCTCATGTTGTCTTTGCCACAATTTTCTGCTATCTAAACCATAAACCTGATTTTAGTGACAATGTAGCTATAACAAGTTTTGGAATGCTTTGTAAACTGCTCAACATAACTGTGCTTTCAAATCCCGAGGGCAACTAAAGAATCAGAGGGTATTAAACATAAATCAGTGGAAATGGTTACATAACAAGAGACCGCAGTTTTCTGGCATCCTGATACATTAAGAAAGATGCATGCCAGACTCACCACACATATACAAAATCATAAACATCTTACTCATTTAGCCATCCAGTATCCAATTTGACCCCATCACGAATGTACAGACACAAGGCAAAGCAATTCTGTCCAGCACACAGTAAAATAAAAAGAAAGCTAATCCCATATTGCCTCCTTTGGGGCAAAGGGGCCCAAAGCCAGGGTACTATAATCCACAACATATAAAGGTATAAGACTGACCATTGATCTGCCAGTACTTTTTTTTTTAGGGGAAAAAGATTATATACTTCCTGTCAGCTTAAACCTTCGTGTAAAGCTAGGATTTCACTCAATGCCACTTCATGAGTGTCTATACAGATAACTGATAAATACCAGTTGGCCAAATGTCTATACAGATAATTGATATATGCCGGCTGGCCAAGTGTCTATACTGATAATTGATAAACTGGTGCCGGTTAGCATAAATATGAGCGTTAGAAAGTGTTGTAACAATCAGTCCCTGCAACTGTTTTCACTGCACCTGATCTTTCCAAAGCAGATTAATACTGTCCAGCAATAATAAAATACATCACATATCTCTTAGCTGAAAGGTTATTACACTGCTGCTACCACTACAGTCCTAGTGGTGACTTTCCTAAGCTCAGTACAATAATCAGGTATGAGCAGTATACTCTTCTTTTAGCTTCAGGAGCATCTGCGTGAATGACAACCCTTATGATTTCCTGTAACCAAAGAGAATATTTACAACGCTGGTTGATAACCATTTAACCCACTGGCATCCAGTGTCCTGTATAAAGGACAGAACTGGGCATTTTCAATATTTAATAAAGAAGGAAACCCCAGGGTAGGGACCCATGAGCTTCAAGACTATGAGTCGATAGGCGGAGGGCGGCATACTTAGTAGTCTTCCACCAAAATCCATTGCTCAGGAAGTCTGGGCACTAATGAGTTAAGTACCTTAAATAATGGGATGATAGGGAACTAAGTTGGTGCCCCTACAATTTTTGTATAGACAGAAATGCAGCATCCATCCAAGAACCGGACCTTCACACTTTTCCTCGTTTCTTGCTGTGGTAAGGCACTTTCTACCATCAGGGAATGTTGGTTCACTGAACAGGATGGCCATCGAGGGGTAGTTGCTTGCCTGCAGTTGATTTGTCTGTTTTGCCACACAGGCATTATAACACCAGAAAAACAACAATAACAGAAATGATATAAGAGACATCCCTGGACTGAAAAGGTGAGCAGAACCAATTAGTCCTCATAATGCATTTCAAGAAACTGCCATATGATGTGGACAGCATCCACACCATTTTTTTTTCTTTTAGGTCATAAGGGGGATGATTTCTTTGCCATTCAGCATTTCCTGTCAGTTCCTTTACAGCACTTCCATCCACTTCACTCTCCTCTCCTGCAGGAGTGGGTTGGGGGAAATGTAACTCTATTATTATCTGACAAATGTTGACAGGATAAGTATCAGTCATAAGAATACAGAATCCAATGTTGGGAAGGTTAATATATACATCACTTGTATATTAGCTGCCTTGCCTTTCTCTTGCAATTGGTAGCTGCTCTTGGATTGTGTCAATAAGTTGGACAACGCATTCCTTGCTGAGGCCAAACCACATCAGAAATTCTGTGCTGGTCATAGCCTGTAAAGGGTTCATTCTGTCAACAACTGTCCGATGTCATCCATGAGGTTGGAGACGCTGAAGGTCTCGCAGCTGCTGAAAATGTGGATCCATGCTGAAAAGATTATACTGATATTAGCTTGATGCATATTGGTATTAAAATAACAGCACTGGCTAGACATCAGATTCCTTGCACTGTATTTTTGATAATGACAGCAAAATTCAGAAGCATCAGTGTAACTAACACTTCTTACTTGCTTTAATGAATTCCACTGTGCATGTTATGATATTAGAAAATAAACCAGTTCTTTGCACAAGTTGCCTTTTAAAATGAGCTTCTGTTTGGTCTAATTTGTTTCAGTCTTTTTCCTTTCGCTTGTTACAAAACTGTTTAAAAAAGCATATGTTGTCCCTTGCACACACATTACCTTGTTAAGTGTGAGCTCTTGTTTGGTTTGTGTCTAGTAATGGTTGTTGTTACTTTAACAGGCTTATTTAAGAGGGTTCTACACATTCCTGAATAACATAAATCATTTGTTGGTGAAGGGTTAATGCCCCTCCCCGTAAAACAAATAACTCAAAGTCAAATAGCCCCCCCTTACGGGATTATGGCGTCTGGCAATAGATAGATAGATAGATAGATACATTTAAAGGAGTTTGGTAACATGAAATTACTGTAAACATACCTATAGGTTCTACCAGTGTCCTTAACAACTTAGTATTTATTTAAAGCTAACCCTGTATTTCATATTTTACCAATATTTTCTCAAGCATTCACATCTGTACAGTACCCAGGAAATGGTATTATCAGCACAAGCTGTTTGCAGTATGTTGCTTCACTGACCAGGAACATCAAACTTAGGAAATTCATTCACACAATTTAAAGTAGACTCTTCCTTGCAAACAAACTAACTTGTAATCATTTATTGTGGCTTACGACACAGAGCCCTTTTATGACTGGCATATTATTTTCTGTAGGTTTGTATGACGGCATAATTTCTAATATGTCCCCCCAAGAAAAAAAAAGGGGGGGGTACTAACATTACAGTGGACATCTAGATCATTTGTAAGCAATGAATTGGTGATGAATGGCAGCTAACTTATAAAACTATTTATACCATATGTGTGCTGCAATTTATTTTTAATATCGTGTAGTTAACACTGCAAAATCACTGTGGCTTCCCTGCCATACTGATGTCAAACAACTTACTATACTTAAGGACAATAACAGAAGTATCATCAAGATTGGCGTCTTCCTCCTCAGTTATAACATTAGGAAGGTAATAAGCTATGCAAGTGGTTGGATAATCACCGATAACAGGTTATAAAACTTTAAAGTATGAACATACAGAATCAAATTGCATGAGGATTACTTACACGAACAGTCACTGATGTTAAAGTATTAGATGTTGCGATGGTAGAGGTGCAGGGTCGTAAAAATACCGTGAAGTGCTTCATTTTACAATTACACATCTTCCAGAGATGCTAATATTTTTGTCATCAATGTGGTCTATGGTTTATATAGTGACAGTAGTTTCAATGGATTATGACACTATAGTGCCGTAATTTTAAGGGTAATTTAAGTATAACTTAAGTTAGTATAAGTATAAGTTAATATAAGTGTAGTATAAGTTAGTATAAGTATAATATAAGTGTAGCCTTGAACCCCTGATTATAAGTCATCTATAATATGTAGGGAGTGATCATCAAATTCCATATTAAGGCTTGTTCCCTGTTAATATTTATAGCAAAAGTGATACTCTGTTAACAGAGGAACTGTATAGAGCGAATTATGTGAGTGAGAGGCATGAGGCCGCCGTATTCTCACGGTATGGATAGAGGCGTAGGTTTTAGCACAAGATTAATAATCGCGAAAATTTGTCTTCATACTTTAAATTCGAAATTTGTAAGTCAGGCTTGGTGATATCATCTTTTTGTACTACATAGTAGTGAATTAAAGCTTAGTTAGATCCTAATTGCCGATAATAGAGTTTGTAACCTTTAAAATTTGCATTACACTCTCAGTTAGATACGTATCGCGACACATGGATGTAATTAGTTCAAAAACTCTTTTGTTTAGGCTTCGGTGTAACTGTCAATCCCATACACTTGCTACAAAATTTTAAGCATCGTAAGTCAACCCATCCATGTACGTCGAGTGTGAACACTTTTTTCATATTCCTTGTTAGTAGATGTAAACGGTAATGCTGCAGAGAAATCAAAGTCAGTTCCAATGTTAGGACAACCGCGAGAAAGAATGCATGCTGCCTAGGGTAGCGTCACTTCTCTCTCCGACGCTCCTGGGCTAACAGGTGGTTGTTCACCACTCCATATTTCCCCCCCTCGTCTTTTCTTTGTGCATATAATGTAAATCCTCTCTGTAGTTTAATAGGTTGACTGTCAATTTTTCCCCTCCAAATTCGTTTCGTATCATGACCTCTCTCCGACGCCCCTGGGCTAACAGATTGTCGCAGTGCCATCGTTCTCTCCTGCCCAGATGAGTGGTATAATCAGTCGGTTCTCTTCGTCAATGCTCGCCAACACTTGAAATTCCCCCTCCCCTCTTGTCTGATTCACGTAACCCGAATGCGAATTAGTTGGTCCACTGAAATACTGTAACTTCATATATATATTTGTGAATATTGGAAACGAATTGTAAGCCTGTTTGAATTTTAGTCCTAGGAAGTTACTGAAAATTGCATTCCGGATTTTGAGTGTCGATTCGTTTACAAAGTTCCTCTATTAACGCTGTATGAGTTGAGTGTGATCTTCGAAGCAAAATTGTGGAAAAGAACTCGGTCCCAAGGGTATACTCTGTGGTTGAATTTTTTCCAAGGTCATTTCCCAAGGAGCCCTCTCGAGGCCATGGGATTACTGGGTCTATGTTGAAATTGTCATTCTGAATTCATTAGTTTAATATGCGAGATTGCTAGATACACTAGAGATAGTGTTATTTTGTAAATATTGGGTTAAGAGGTGAAGATTATATAGATGTGCATGTGAATATAAAATAGAGCTTTATCCAAGTGTGAGAAACTCTGTTCATAATAGTGTGTTAGTATCATTCTGAGAATTTGTTCAGCGGAGGTGTAGACACTCTCGCTATGATTGCTCTTTATTTTTTTTTTTTTGGGGGGGGGGAATATTTAGTTTACCCTGTAACAAAATTAGTACGAAGGGGTATTGTTCTTCCAGTTTCTAGTAATTCATAGTCTGTTAAGTAACCTATGGTAAAATTTGATCTAATATCTAGTTTCTTAGATTTGTATGTTTAGATTTAGTAAATATTAGGATAAGTTTACGTTGTTTTTGAGACTTATTATCCCCTGGGGAGTTTTTGTCTTGAGATTGATTGGCCCGCAAGGTGTATTACTATCTTACTACTCAGCACTCTAAACAGCTCACGCTACCCAAGTCACTTATTCGCAAGGCCCCAGAAATCTACATCTTTCTTTCTTGGTGGAATAACTTTCCAAGCACTCGCTTGGTGTTGGCAGCCTACTTTTGTAAGTGATTCCTACGGTGAGTTTTTTTTTTCAAAATAATCTTTCATGACACTGGCAGCTAAATTTCCCGTCATTTCATAAAAGGTAAAATTTCGACCTCTACAACACAATTAACCCTTTCGCACATGGTAACGCGATTCGCGTTACATATGATGGGTTGTGCTCACGCACGCGGTCGCAAATCACGTTTTTAAGCGAAAAAAATTAACCAAAAATAAAGTTTTTGGCCGATTTGCGTGAAATTTGGGTGCATTCTAGCGGCCGCGCGTCTTTTCCGAGGCAAGTCATTGGCCACACTGCCGGGGGGGGGGGGGGGGGGGGTGTCCGGACTCCGGAGCTAGGCAGAGCAGTATCTGACAAGCAGGCAAGCCGTGAGGTGGCGCGAGTGTGTGTCCCTTTAAATCTTACTAATTCTCCCTCCTCCCGCCCGAGGCAAAGTCCCTGTTAGACTCAGTGTTATAATAGATTATTTGTGAACATATTTTGACATGATTGTGTTGGTGGGACATAGATATATAACTAGAGAAGCACTGGTGTTCGTTATCACCCGTTAGGCCTACCAGCGATAAAGGGTTCACTGTGGCGGGGTTGCACCACTCTTTTCTCCCTCACACCTCCTGACAGACGAGCACTGGTAAATATTTGTGTGAAATATATATAGTGGCTTGATTATTGGAAAAATACATGTAAGAGCCTTTACATACGGTAATAGTCATTGACTTGAAAGGGGCAAGTGTTATCTGTTATGCCATAGTCGGGAAGGGAGTATTAGAGGTGGTTTTTAGGAACGGAATTTGTTACTTTTGTTATAAATGCATATGAACTGGTGTGAAAATACGTGAAACATGCTGCCTATGTTCAGGAACGAGCTTGGTGTGTGCCATAGATTGAGTTGCGTTGTACTCTCGAGAGATCGTCACACACACACACACAGTCAGACCTACACACACACACACACACAGTCACACCTACACACACACACACACACACACTCACACACACACACACACACACCCACACCCTCACACACACACACACACACATACACACACCACACACACACACACACACACACATGCACTACATAACTCCTCTTCTTCAACCCCCACAAGGTCCTGCCAGCAACTCAACACCCCTGGAGGAAGTGAGTTTTCAGAAGTTTTTTTTATTTGTATGTATTTACCTGCTACAATACCTCTATATTCTTCACTTCTTTTTTTTTTCCCAGAAAGTACAGCTTCATTGTCAGTAACTATGACAAAGACTAGAGGTGATGTTGACATTCTTATAGCAATATAAAAAGTGAAACCCTCGTACATTTTACAGATAGACTTTGAATAAGACAAAATAAAACCACTAGCAAGCGAAATATTTAGGTATGGGTGAGACAGGAATAAATGAGAGTGAACCTGAAGGTATGTTCTTCTTTTCGGTCCAGGTAATAGTCGCGTTGATGTTTTGACAACATCATGAGGAAGAATATAACAGTAAACATCAGTACTTGAAAAGAAATAAAAAGGGAAAGGCATGGGAAGCTAAGTTTTTAGGGTACAGGAATGCGAAGCGAGTGTTTATTTCTTGCTGTCACCGCTCGGAGAAGTATTCTTCCTTTGACCTCCGTTTCCTCGATAACTATTGGGTTAATCGATTTCCTGTAAGGACCATGATAAAGATCAGTGAATTCTACGTACGAATAAAACATACCTATGTAATTTATATAATGAAAATCCTTGTTACATAGGCGGAACTATAACGGTTTTTGTCCATCCATTAGGAAAGTGCAGCGCGGCCGCGAGTACCCTGTAGTTTTGTGCGATTTACTCGGGAACTATGAGGCGTATCAAAATAAACCGGTTATCAGGAGAAAGCTCATGAAATTCTACATAAGATTATGTAATAAAAACATAAGGTGGGCGAGAAAACTTCTGAGCTAGAGGTCCCTGATGAAAAAAACTTTTTAAATGGCTTTTAGTTTTTGGCTATTTTCTCGAAACCTACAAATCACATCACAACCGGACAAACCTCATTTGAAAGCAAATGAAATTCTCTATCAAAACTTCTAATAACATTTTTCTGTATGATGAAAAACATTCGAACGACGATGTTGGGAAGTGAGATGCATGTTCCGAAATGTTTATTCACGGTGGCCTAATGTACTTTTATTCGTTTTTTTTTTTTTTTTGCCTGTCAGCTAAAACAAACATCGGCGAATAAGACGATGTAGGTTTCATGGCAATATTTTGAGGTTTGGGTGGCGAAAATGAGGCGAGAATACGTGAAATTTGCGTCACGTGGGCTGCCACTGAAGCGCAGGGGGGAATAAAATCCCGAGCCGTGAAACTTATTAAAACTTACCGTGCGCGAAAGGGTTAAGAATACTGAGTGCACTTGTAAGCCAGCCTACCCCTGTCTCAAATTTGTTGTCTATATTCCAATAATATTTTAGTGTGAGTGTGAGTGCGCCGAGTTTAATAAAGTGAGTATAGCAACATCTGAGAGACACTCAATTTGTTTTAATAATACGGTCGTTGGGCCTATATTCGGGTCGGTTAAGGAAGCCCTATCAACTTTTCCTAATCGACTTCTATTGCTTATTACACCTTACTCTCCTTCTCCGTGTTATTAAATCCTTCTAAAAATAGCCATACTCTGCACAAATAACGTTCACAAGGATAATACCCGGCCATATCCAGAAATAAATAGCTAAGGGAGAGGTGCCAGGGAGTTTCCTTAACGACGAGAATTCTGGCCTCAGTCACAGGTGTTGCGGAGTTCCCAGAGAAATTCTGTCTAAGCCGGCGGTGTGAAAAATCACACGGAAGTTACCTACGAGTGGTTCACCTTGACCCAGATTTCGTCCATTTACAGCTTGTTTTGCTTAGCCTAATGACAAAGAAAGACAATGTTTCAGCTCTACATCCATTCCACAGCACTTTCTCGTGACTAACATCATAGTCTAGTGTCAATCTATTGATACAACTTAGTGTTCAGTATAGACAGACTGCAGTTTTAGGCCAAGTTAGAGCAAAAATTGCATAGTGGAAAATTAAATGTACAGCAAATGAGCAAACGTTCGCTGACACTTTGTCGGCTGAGGCAACTGAAGGTGTTAATGAAGCATTTTGTGATATTATGAAACACACAACACAAGGATATGAGAAGGAATGATGCTGTCTGTCTGGGAAGGAATGAGGAATATGAAACGCACACCACAAGGGTATGAGAAGGAATGATGCTTTCTGTCGTCTTGGGAAGATTAAGACCTATGGAAGGCAGGACACATGAAACACACAACACCAGGATATGAGAAGGAGTGATGCCCTCTGTCTTCGGGGGAGGAATGAGAAATATGGAAGGTAGGACACAATGCTGGTAGAGGATTGTCGACGAATGGTTGCTTACGACTATGCACTGCTTCCGGCAAAACCACAACCTCCTTGCAACATTTCTTTCTCCTTCCCAGTCTTCTTCCCTCCATCCATCGTCGTTCCCCTCTCCCCTGCCTCCCCTGCTCCCATCTCAA
This sequence comes from Birgus latro, assembly GCA_018397915.1. Lineage (NCBI taxonomy): Eukaryota > Metazoa > Arthropoda > Malacostraca > Decapoda > Coenobitidae > Birgus > Birgus latro. The sequence continues at coordinate 6,681 of JAGKTI010015378.1, read as the reverse complement.
GTGCCCAGTCATCCGGTGCAAGTAGTGAGTGGTGTCTACTGTATATATGGTCAAAACGGCGGCTTGTGTCCTAAGATGCAAGTGAGGAGGGCGCGAGGGAGGTTCATTGGAGGTGTGAATAGGCGTGAGGTTGTGGCGTCAGAGGTACGAAAGAAATGTGAATGAAATGTATGGGAATGTTAGTGGGATATGATGGAAGGTCGAAGAGAGGGAGTAAGATGTAAAGGTCTCTGTTGTATGAGGTATTATGAAGGACACGAGTACTGGAAAGGTGTGAGAGAAGTGACAGGGATGTGTGAGGGGCTGCCAGGTAGACATGAAATGACGTGTGAGTGAGGTGTGAATTATGGGGAAGGTATGCGGAAGAAAAGTTGAGTGAAAGAGGTGAAGATGAGAGAAAAAGTCAGGGCAAGTAACTGGAAGTGAAAAAAAAAAAAAAACGGCGATAGGGAATAAGAAAGAGAGATGGAGTGGAAGAGAGGGGTTGAGGGTGGAGGATGAAGTGGTGGAGTGTGTCTGGGTGGAGTGGAAAGGGTGAAGGTGGATGGATTAGGTCCGGTATACGTGATGGTAGTGATGGTGATGACGACGGGAGTCGTGACCAAGGGAAATCAACAGTGAAATCAGACTAGGTTTGGTCTGGGAATTCTCCGAACATCAAGCGCTCTAGGGAAACATCTCTCTTACGTGATGTTTTAATAACAGCGAATGATGGCGAAATCTTATATCGCTGAAGTTTTAAGGATCCTGAATCTGTCTGGTTTTAGGAGCAAAAAAAAAAAAAAAAAGTAGCTCCCGATTCCAGCTTCATTTATAATTTTCCGTAATCCAACGGCCATAAAATTTGTCATTTTATGGCTGTGTGTGTGTGTGTGGTTTCTTTTTTGTGGAGTGAATAATCGCTTGAAATCATTGTTTATAATTATATTCTGTACTGTTTCCAGAGAGGGTGAGGATGGGGATGCGGGTGAGAGTGAGACTGAAGATTAGAGGATAGGTTAAGGATGCAAGTAAGGATGAGAATGACTGTGAAGGTGAGGATGTGAAGTGAGAGCTAGACTGAGAGTGGGTCGAGAATGAGATGAATTTGACTGTGAGAGCGAGGATGGTTTCAAAGTGGTGGGAAATGAAGGTGGGGTGAGGTAGGGATAGAAGTATTTGAGTGAGGATGATGTTGTAAAATAGTGAAAAGGTCAAGGAAAGGAAGGAATGTGGAGGTCAGCTGAGAGAAACAGAAGAGAGAGAGATGAGAGACAGAGGTAAGGGTTGGGGGCAAAGGTGAAAGGTGAGAGAGAGTGGAGTTAAAAATTGAGTGTGCAGGGTAAGACAGCCTTACTCCCACATAGTAATATTTATCTAAGACCTATTTAACATACCTATACAGTTAAATTAGTTTGTTCCAACACACACGGAAAATGTAAGATGGTTAACAGAAACTACTAAGTAGAATATTGTTCTTAATTATGAGATAGTCTAAATTTTTTCGCACAGCCAGAACGACTCCCTCTTCCCCCGACACACACACACACAAACGTGCGTATGCATTTGAAAATCTCCGACGTTCTTTAGCTAGCCTATTTAAAAATTCCTTTAACATCTGCCTTTCTCATGTCTCTCCTGAGAGTGCAGAACTTTTGCATCCCATTACAACATATATATATTCTTGTCGAACCCTCTCAGGGGTGGGCCTAGAAGCACCAGATATCACTGACTTACTAACCCATTGAGAGACCGATTTTAAATATGCTCTCCCCAAGCTTCCAGAGCTTCTAGGACAGTTACAGAGGACTTTTTCACCACCCTTTTAGATGTTTCAGAGAGGTTCTTTCTCTAAGAATCCTCTTAGACCAAAGAGTCTGAGCAGCTATTATTTTACTTGTACTGCATGTGTTGTGTTGTGTGTGGCTCTTCTAGTATCGCTTCCATTTTTATTTATTTATTTATTTATTTTATTTGATAGGGCCTGCTTATGCTGAGGCCAGAATTTGACATTTTGTATGTGCAATTTTTAATTCGTATTCGTATAACAGAAGTGAAAACAGAATATCCAGTTGCATTTCTTCACATTCAGGGCTACATGTTCACTCTGCCACACCAAATTGTGTCTGGATCTGACGCCACACTGTCGTCCGTTAAAGAATTGTGTTATTGTCCTTTGCAGTGCAGTATTTGCTATTGTTTTTACATTTTCATCTTTTCTCTTCCATTTTGTTTACCCAACTAATCTCCATTTTTCATTGTTCTTTTCTTGCAGGTTAATTATGCTGATTTTGTTCGTATACTGTTGTTTCACTTAACGTTTGATTTTTTCTCGTAATTTTTAGTCTGTCCTCTCAGCCAGGTCGCCCATACTCTTTACCTCATGTAGATTTTATTTTTACTCATTTATCTCTCTGCCTCCTCCACTTCTCTTGCCAAGAGTTCGCCCACAGTCGCTCGTTTCGTCTTGTTCATATCCGTACTTGGTCTCCTCTCACTTTTCTTGATTGCTGTTCTTATTCTTACTTTTGTCTGTTACTATTACTCGTCCTGAAGGCCAGTTTTACTTATGTCAGTTTCCAGTAGTAAAATAAAATCGCAGAGCTTAAACATTTGGCTGCAGTTTACCTGCTTTACATTTTATTTCGGCTCACATCAGGCGATTTTACTCTGTTATAGAGAAACTCATGTCCTTAAAATTGCTAAAAATATTATGGTTAAACTTGTGGACAAAGCTAAGGAGCTCCATATTTTATTCCAACTTACGATTGATGATTTTGTTCAACTCACAGAATCTCGCCGCGTTGAAAGGATTAAGTCGGAGGAAAATAACTAGGTGGACTCATATCAGGCAAAAATTAAAACTTATCCACTGGAAGCGTGACCTGCCCTTCACAAGATAAAAGGTAGTTGTTGTGGTGGTGGTGGTTGCTTCTCGGTGCGTTTGTATGGTCGTGTTTGCTTGGAGGCTCTTGCTTTTTTTTCTTTCAGTCTTCAGTTTCCTTATCACTCCTCATCTTTTTTATTGTGTGTAATTAGGCCTGTGTCCGACCATCCCTGAATGTCACGGTGTAGCTATGGTGATTGTGTGGACCCGAGCGACAATCAGTCCTGTGTAAGAGGTGTATTGATTGTCTTACTGGCTGTGGGTGCTGGGGGCTAGGGGGCAGGGGATAGCGGAAGAAGAGTCGCTAGAGAAGGAAAGAGGGAGAACGGAAGAGGGGGGGTGTTCTGGGGTGTTAGGGGGGATAAGATAATGGAACGGGAGAGACTAGGAGGGACGAGGGAGCTGGGGAGAGGAAAGTGTTGAGATGTGTGAGGAGGAATGGGATAGTGGAGGGGGAAGGGCTAGAGGAGGGAAGAGGGAGAAGGGGAGAAGAGGGTGTTATGGTGTGTGTGTATGGAAGGGGAGGCAGGGGACACTGGAGGAGATGCTACAGGAGGGATGAGGGACAGGGGGCGGGGAAGGTGTTGTGCTGTGTCAGGGGGTAGGGGATAGTGGAGGGATAGTGGCTACAGGAAAGACGAGGGAGAAAGGGAAAGTGATGTCCTCCTGTCCCCACCCCGACCACAATGGGAACACTAACGAAGAGAACATACACCGTAATCCACCAGCACCCGCCCAAAAAAGAAACACAAAAAAAGAGAACACACACACAAACACACAAACACACACACACACACACACACACACACACACAGGGATGTAAAGTTTGCATGCTCGTATATATTACATAGGTAGTCATAATAACACACTATTAGAAATCTCGGTTCCATCTCACAGACTTAGCCATCCACACGTGTTCTCTTGTCATCTTTGGAAAACCACTGAGGGAGAGTCATTCTGTCAACTTTACCTTTGTTACTCTAATCTGGCCGAAAATTGCCATCTCTTCATCTTTAATGCTGAGCTGTAACAAGAGACTAACGCTCGAGTATGATGTAAGTCACGAAAAAATGCTGTGTAGACTAACGCTCGAGTATGATGTAAGTCACGAAAAAATGCTGTGTAAGGAACGTAGATTCTCAGTCTTGTCTTATTCTGTACTGAACTACGTGAAATAAGATCTAAAGACAAAATCTGGGCCGAGTTAAGATGAAACGACTAAAGTACCAAGTAATGACACCTGTACCATTTTTCAAACCTCAGCATCTGGGCCAGTAAGATTCCTAGTCCCATTACACCCCTTCTTAAAAATGAAAATACATTGCTGACTGTGCAATGATGTTGCTCTTTGCCCGCCACAACCAGTTTCTTAAGCAACCCCCCAGCACTTAGCACATAAATAATTTCTCTCGGCACCAGTTATGTTGCAACCTTACCCCAGCACCTATACTGTTTTTACTCCTAAGTTTGCCTGTAGTTGCCATCTCTCCTTCATGAATGCTAAGATGTAACAATAGACTGACAATGGAACATGATGTTAGCTGCGAGGAAGTGCTATGGAAAGGATGCAGAGCCGTAGCATTATCTTTCTCGACCATTGAGCTACGTGGAATAGACTTCATAATGGCAGTAATCTGGGTCAGGTTAAGGTGAAAGAACTGGATCATAGAGGCACCCCCCACCTTGACTAGGCTCCCAGCACCTGTAGAAACACACCTCCAACCTGACCAGTGATGTTGCTTACCCCCCTCCCCCTCCAGCAGTAGTACACAATCACCTCTTGCCTGTGCAGCCTCCAGCACCAAGTATATCAACACAGCCCACCCTGGAAGCTTGTACCCCAGCTAATGATTGGGTGGAGTCCAGATAGAGAGAGTAATATTCCATTGACATAATTATTACACGGGCATTGAGGTAATACGGTACAGGCTATAGAGATAAAAGAGTAATATTCCACTGAAAATGATTATTACACTGGCGATGAGTCGATAAGATCCAGCATATACAGTACAAAAGAACTGGTGAAAGATAAAAGAAGAATATACAAATGACAATTATTACTCAGGTAATGAGGTGATATGGTGGTGGCTAGACGTAAGAGAGTAATAATCTCTTGACATTTTTACACGGACGGTGAGGTGATACGGTCCAACATATGGGGCCAACACAGAGCGAGTCCAAATAAAATTTCTTCCCCGACCTTATTCCCTTACTTGATATTGGAAAAAAGTATGGGGAAGCTCTTCAGTATTATCAGTGCAATCACGCTTAGGTATTCTTACTATCTCCAGTTGATATTATTCGACTTATTTGAAACCTCTGGAAGTCAATGGTTAGAATCAGTCTCCATTAGCCCTTTCAATTACAGTATGTGTTTTTTTTCTTAATTTTCACAACCATTGTACACTTTAATTTAGCTGAAAAGTGAATGGAGTTATGATATTTATCTTAACCCCAGTGCCTGAGAGGCAGGATATCGGCATGCATTTCAATACTGTCTGTGGTGGACCTCGAATCGTTCTATGTGGGCTGACATAAATGCTACGGTTGTTTTGACCGACCAGGCCTCTCCCAGTCGCCATTATTACTAGTTTTGTCCTGTAATATAAATTAATAGTCTCTCTGGTGAACAACAAATTATTTTCTTCTCTGACACTAATGGTACGGCACTAACGACTGATCCAACCTCTCCCTCCTGCTTTGTACCGATAATCATGAACCACCTATGGTCTCTAAAGTGTGAACTCATTGCCATTATCAAACAACGAGACATATACACTGCCCCTGTCTTACCTCAGTTCCCGCTGTTCTGAATCACCACATAAACTGTCGATTATAAGGCTGAACTGTGCCATTATCAACGAGACATGTATACTGCCTCTATCCAGCCTGAATCCCTGCTGTTTTGAATCATCATATAAACACCTTTCCATTGCTCCCCCCGATGTTGTTTACCATTATTCTTAACAGTTGTGCTTGTGGCGTCTGTGATAGCCATTGTCCAATTTGTAGAGGGTTTTTACAGACTGGGTATGATTGCTGATGTTGTGCGACCTGTGAGGTTTAGCGTAGGATAGGGTTCTTGATACTTTGTGATCCATGTAGGGGGAATATTGGCCCTTAGTAAGCAGACAGCAGACTTGAAAGGTATTAGATAGTGTGGGAGTAGCGGAAAGCCTGACATTGCAAAAGTGAAAATATCCTCATCCTTGTAGTTTACTTTGAGGCATTCAGTAATTGAAAAACATGTCTATTAATTATCCTAAATTTTTAAGGAAAGAACAGGAATAATAAACACCGCGAGAAGTTAAATTGAAGATGTACGATTGTTATATACTGTGAGAAAATTAGTAATGGAAATGCAGGGTTCTTTGCTACGGATAAAAAGATAATTAAATGGGTAGACTAATGGACAGAGAAAATGGAAACAGAAGTGAATGAGACAAGAAGGATCACGCAAAGAGTGCAACATCGGCGTCCCAACAAACGGTTCAAACGGTCTTTAGCCTTGCTCTGTGGCCGATTGTTGTTAGAATCAAATCACTTTATCGTTGCCGTACTCTGAACTGTTCCACAACTTTTGATCTAAATGGAATCAGAACTATTTGAGTTGACCTTGCTGTGTGACCCTAACCTCTAAAATATTGTTCTCAAAATCGAGTCATTTGATTTTCGGTGAAGTTCTGACCTTCCCATTAAGTTTGATCCACATCGAATAAAAATTGTCTGAGTAATAGGACCGGCCCCTTGACCTTGCCCTGTACCCGTGCCCTTGTCCTTCAACTATCACCTTTGACCTATTGTTCTCAAATCAA
>JAGKTI010015377.1:0-20589 GCA_018397915.1 Birgus latro | reverse complement strand
AGTAGAAAATTCAAAAGAATCATGTTCAGGAACACGAGAGCAGAAGTTGAGTACATATACACAACAGCCACCTTTGGCTTTGAAATATGTATAGAGAAAGTAGTAGGATACAGACAAGGGTTTGCTGTCAGTTGCCTCAGACAACTGAGTCTCAGTTTAGAAGAGAAAGTGAGGTATAGTGAAGAGGTGGTGCTCACCAGATAGAAAGTCAGAAGAAAGGCCGCGAATGTTCCCGAAATGTAGAAGAAGTGAGTTAGACAGTGGTTCCAGGCAACTCGTTGAATCGTCACTGGGAGAGGAGTGGATGTTCAGGATTAAGATATAAGTCATCGTGCAAAAATTTTACTTGGATAAAAGCACAATCAAGAAGCCTTAAGTGAAAATCAGCGGCAGAGACCCACACAGGAAAGCAGTACTAAAGAAAAAAAAGTGTAGTATGAAAGAATAAAGACATTTCTGAGCAATGGTAATCAATCACAGATCTTGCAGTTATGCAGGAGACCAAATTTCCGAGGAAGAGGTGAAGCCGTTGTATGCAGATGATTCTCAAAAATGATTTTTGCATCGAGAGTAATACTCAGCAATTTGTGGGATATACAGTACAGTCATTAATTCCTGAATTATACAGTAAGCAATGATCTACGAACGAAGAGGAAGTGGTGTACGAGATCGACAGATTATAAGGCTATGGATTTTACTAGAATTCAGCTTCATGACTCAACGGTCACACCAGTCTATAGCTTTTTATGTCGTCTCTCAGTCTGTTAGCAACATCAATCCTATGTGCTGGAGAAGTGATAGTATATAATGGAGTGTCATCGGTATAAGAAATCATCCCAGAAGAGGCTCCATCCCACATATCGCTCATGAAAAGAATGAAAAGTAAGTAGCTCAGAATGCTCCCTTGAGGCACACCCGATTAGACAGCAGTATAAGAGCTAAATTTCAATCAGCAAGTACATGCAGTTGCCTATTGCTTATAAATGGGGCTAGTGTACGTAAGACAGTCACCAGTACCAAGAGCGCTCAGTTTAAAAAGTAAAACCCGGTGATTTACTAATTCAGTCGCTGAGCTGAAGTCAAGGGAAACTACCTTCGTCTCATGCCCAACATTCAACGAAGTCTGAAGATCATGTGTGAGTACCATCAGTGCATCTCGGGTACTCAGGCCTTTTCTAAACCAAACTAACTTGGTGGTGACAAATCAGATTTATGAATAGAGTCTAAGAGCCGCTTAACCACCAAGAGCTCAAAGACTTTAGGAGGCAAAGGAGTGGCTGTAATAGGTCTGTATTCAGGGAAAATAGATAAACTTTTAGGAATGAGAGTGTCAGGGGGAAAATGTAATATTGTATAACAGAGTATACAATGTATAGCTATGTGTGCTAGGAATGACTATCGAATCGATTATTACGATAGAATCGACTCGTGAAATCAAGTGGCGATTTCACTTTTATGCTGGCTTACTTCGCCAATTCTATAGAGTCGAGAATTTATAGACTTTCTCAACAGTACACAGCAGAGACTAGACGCTCAAGTAGGCTGTAATATTGTACCGTTGGCCTCTGAGAAAGTTAGTTTCTCCCCTTAACATTCAAATAATAATAATAATAATAATAATAATAAATAGGATCTTGGCTGAGCCAAACTCCTAGCAAGCACAACGGATTTAAGAATTAATACCAAAGCTGGACAAAGTACCAGTCGTGATTAATATAAGGAGTTGTGCTAACGTGGAGTAGCAAAAGTGTACTAAATATGTGGGGAAATCAAATACAACTGTTACATTTAACAACGCTCAAGAAAACGAACTGTAAATTTATTGAATACAAGAAAATAAATTTACGTTACATGAATCAATTCAAATAAAAGAAAGGGAAATGCACTCGCTCAAACACTCAGACAAATAGCTAAATAACCAAAAACTTAAGCCTAGGAAAAACAAAAGAAAATACTAATCGGTATGGATGAGACCGTCGCTGCTCTAGTCGATCACCAAGCTGGTGGAAGCTTCGGGAATACACGCCAATACAAGCTGAGACCTGAAATCGCTAAGAAAAGAGACCACTCGAGCTTTGTGCACGGCGCACTCACACTCTCCGAGACTACGGGACAGACTGGCTGTGTTTTCAAGTGTCCAACGTGAGGAACGTGTGAAAGGGGCGTGGCCAATTAACAGCCAGGGAGGCAGAAGCGATAATTCAGAAATTATCGCTCAGAGGAATGCATTGTCTGTACATAAAGACAATCATTCACGAAAGAATGACAAAAGTTTTGACAATTTGATGTGAATATAAGTACGTGAGTGGACGGTTGAGAGAATGAGCGAAAATGAGCGAAATCTGTTGCATTTCAGAACTATTCGTCGCTCCCGCAAAATCAATCGATGTCACGATTTACAATACATAATTTCACGATGTAGAAAATTCGTGACAGAGAGTTACACATGCGTTATGACAGATTACCGGAAATGTATCATGCCTATTTAATTTTCTAGAAATTACATCAAGTTTAGGGGCTAAAAGCTTGCTGTTTCCTTTAGAAGATAAAGGGAATAATCCATAAGGATCTCTTCTACCAAAAGAATCAAGCTCACTCAATAGCTGATCAGGCTCAAAGGCTCAGAAAGCAATTGAGGTGAATCTGGGCTCCGGTACACAAGTATGAGGTAGTAGGCTAGACGGTCAATACCATCTTGTACGCTGTTAAAAACAGAGGTTAAGAGAGTGGCTTTTTCGCTAGGGTTAAAGGTGGCTGAACCATCAAACCGATATAATGATAGAAAAGATAAGTTAATACCAAAGAGTGATTTCTTTAGTGCAGACCACCATTTGTGTGGCTGAGTCGCACCAGCAAGATTATCATTATACTGTAACTCAGCTAAGAGGCAGTTTCTTTGGGCCTCTGCCCGCAGTCGAACATAGTTCTTCCAGCAGAATCGTGCTTTGAACCGTAAAATCTTTTTTGGAATAAATTTCTTGTTTATACATTAGGATCATATTTTATTGTAATTAGCATACTTGACTGCCCATCTTTAACGTATATTTACCGTGTATACTTTAATCATGATATGTTCATATTCACATTCACTTAATATTTGCTCAGTATTCACTCACATATACTCTGCTGCATCTAGTCTTTCCTTGCTTCTTCATTAACAGCTTTTGATGAAATCCATATGTTTCTCCATCTGGTCACAGCTCGCTTCTACGCACAAGTCAGCTCTTAGTGGACAGCAACATTGTACAGATGTGTGCAGTGTTATAGCCTATTTCATCTGATCTGAGAAGGGGCGAGCCTTAAGCTTTTTAAAGCTGGCAGCTGATTGGTTGTCCCAGTGCATTCATTGACTACACATTTAAGATTATTTTTATATTATAAGGGCTACAATAACCGTTTCGCGATTAGATTGCTCAAATGAAATTTTATATATAGCTATTTGTATCGATTAATTTAGAAGCGGAGCCTTACAAAGCTAATCAGATGGCCTCGATTCGTGTGAAATTTTGAATTCTCGGGACAAACTACAACACGTCCAAGTAATGTTTTACTATAGTTGGTTTCACGGAGTCTGACGCACTGATTTTGCTCCCTGAGGACAAGTGGATTTGGTAACACTGTGCGATGAACTCGGGCGGTGATTGGTCAATTTCCATTGTGTTTGAACGTGCTCCAAATTGACTTCGTGTTCCAACCAACGCCCTCATTTGTTTGTAAGATACCGGATTATACAGAAACAAATTAAAGCAATGATATCTTTAATCATAAATATGTGCCTTTTATATTACTACAGATAAACCTGAACGACGTTGATAACAAAACTAAGTAAAGTCACGACTGGACGCATACGGACACAGTTAGCAACTGGCGGGAATTAGGAAGTTCATAGCTAAATAGTTCCGAGGTCCTTTGAAGGCCACTACTACAGTGTCACAATCTACAGTCTACACCAAACTCCTCTTTACCTCATCTACTAATATACAGCCTTACCCTAAATACGCTTAGCTTATCTTCTAATAATTATGATTTGTGTAACACACACACACACACACACACACACACCTCACTGGGGCCAATACATGCTATTCTCAGTTCATAGGTAACATTTTGGGGGTCTACAGCCTGGGCTTTGGCCCAGTTTGTCCCAGAATTAAATCAGCTGATCAGAAATTCATAATCCATCATCCACGTAATTTTAGACAAAATCGCACCAGTAGTTTTCGCTTACAGTTGTTAACAGACAGACAAACAAACAAACCGAGTGAAAACAATACCCGTCCCCAAGCCCCTCCGGGGCGTCGACGGATAAAAAGAAAGTTTCCTCGTGTTGCATCAAGTCGTTTGCTTGAGAGACAGAATGACTGAATGAATCAGGTCGCATGATATAACAGAGGTAAGCATGGTAATTGTTTGTAATAATTGATAACTTTTTGACAATATTAGACTCCTGTGACCCACTCTCAGCTGAATACTATTGTCTGCCATGAGCTGGAATAGAATTCGAGATATGTACCGATCATGAGAGGGTTAATAGTGATAACATTAGCATTCCCAGCCTTCTCCAAATCAATCACCGCTCACTAAAATCGTCTGATGTTACCTGACAAAATACTCTAGAACGGGACTGTGAGAAGGTTGATTACTAACCCCTCCCTTCTTCCAGCATCTCTCTCCACTCCTGGCTCGCTGCTGACAGTGTTGGTGGTGGTGAATAGAGGGAGGACAGACTGGTGAATGAAGGGAAGAGAGAGGGCTGAGAGGAGGGAGGAGAGAGGGGAGAGCTGAGGGAGGACAATGCATGAAGCTGAGGGAGGAGAGTTGGGAGAGTGGAGGGAGGGAGGAAGGAGGAGAGAGTGGAACGAGGAAGAGGAAATGGAGGAAGGAGAGAAGGAACTGCAGAGAAATGTAAGAGAGAGGGAAGAGTGTAGCGACAGTGGGAGAGAGGGAAGAGAGGGGAAATTTTTTTATTGCGATTCCTTATTCACCGTTCACCACACGTCCCACACTCTGGGAATGATGTAGCTGTAGGGCAAACGAGAAGGAATAGAATATAAGACGGACTTACGAAGTGGCAAAGACAATGTAAAATTACTATCGCTGACACACTGCAAGGACAATGCAAAGACTAGCGGGTTGGTGCCATTTGATCCTGGAAGTGTGTAGCGAGAAGGGACTAGTTATCCCTACTGCACCGAGATGTCTGGCTGAAAATATTGATCACTTCTTTCTCCTGCTTTTTTATTTCAGCCTTTCCTTCCACTCCTCCTTCCTCCTGGTCCTGTTGCTGTCCCTGGTCGTAGTGGTGGCGGGAAGGAGCGAATACGTAGGAGAGAGGGAGAGGTGGAGGAAGCGTGTGGATGATGTAAAGGGAAGGTTTACGTGGAGTGAGAGAGAGTCATCCTTCACCCGTTGCGACAACATAACTGACGGAGAGAACCTGGACCACCCGGCGCCCTCCTATGTGCAGACACTTCAAGGATCCTACACCATGATAGTCGAGATGACCCTCAGGAAAAAGGTGTGTTACAAGTGAGAGAGAGAGAGAGAGAGAGAGAGAGAGAGAGAGAGAGAGAGAGAGAGAGAGAGAGAGAGAGAGACAGACAGACAGACAGAGTCACTCTTAACCTCGTATTTTCTTGGGTTATGTAAAAAGGAAAGAGGTAAGAGAAAGAAATTTCTTTGCTATATCCCTGTATTCTTTAACTTGGCCCCAAATTGCCATCTCCCAATTTTGAAGACTGAACTGTAACGAGAGATTAACAGAACATGGTGCTAGTCACGATGAAGTGCTAAGGAAAGGATGCAAAATCACAGTATTGCCTGATTTCTCCACTACAATAAGAGAAATACACCGTAGCCGAGAAAGGATTTTGTGTAGTAGTATGGCCAGATGTTTATCTGAAAAAAACAGTTTGATTCCCAGGCTGACCAGTCTCTTCTACGAAGTTTTTCCCTTCTCGGTCTTCGACAAATAATACAATCTGGACAGATATAACAACGACGGCTACGGATCGTATTCTAGGAAAAGACTGCGACTAAATATTGCGTATCTTCCTACTTTAGTCTCATGTAGTCGGTAGGTACTAATCTACGCCTTCTTCTCCTTGGTACACACTCCCTCCTCTCCTTCGGCTGCAGAACGTGACTTTCTACGTGGAAGAGGCCCGGGAGGTTGCCGAGGTGGACGGTCAAAGGGTTAACGTTGGGGCCGTCCACATCACCGGCAACGGCACCAAACTGTCCTACTACTACTATCCTGACGACGGCAGCCAGATGGTAGAGGAGATGGATGGGGTCTGCAGGATGCTGGGGTGAGTATGACGACGATAATGATGATGATAAGGAGGAGGAGAAGAAGGAATAGCAGACGAATGAAGATTATGACATTGTACAATAATGATGTCGATGATGAGTGTACTGGGAAACGAAAAATGGCAAATTCTATGCAACACCAAACCTACTCTCTGTTTGTCTGTCTGTCTGTCTCTGTCTCTGTCTGTCTGTCTGTCAGTCTGTCTCTCATTGCCTTGGCAGAGAATTGGCATGAGCGTTGGCATTTCTTTGCCAGGAGCGACTGAACTGACAATGTTCTTCCTGAGAAGGAATCAGTACTTATTACCTCGCCCGGGCCGAGTCCGGCGAGGAATTGTTTTTGTTCGGGTTTCCTTGTTTGTTAGCAACATTACGGGAAAATGGCTGAAAGAAATTACGTGAAACTTTCAGGACATGCGGGCACTGGTCCCAAAAGAAAGTGATTAAATTTTAGAAGTATGAGAGTGCACCTGAAAAGTCAAAAACAAGGTCACGGATATTCAGAGGGCTATAACTTGAAACTGGTTGAAGATAGTGATATTTACTCTTATCAACATACAGGAACTCCCATATGGACTTTCATTTGGCACCAAGACATTTGACCCTAAGTGACCTTGAAAGGTCACACTCAAGGTCACGGATATTCAGGGGGCTATAACTCGAAACTGGTAGCTGATGGATATTTATTATTATCAACAGATAGGAAGTCCCATATTGGCTTTTAATTGGTACCATGACCTTTGACCTTAAGTGTCAAAAGGTCAAACTCAACGTCACGGTCATACAGGGGGCTACAGCTCGAAACTGGCTGAAGATAGAGAGATATATACAGTACTTGTATCAACATACAGGAAGTCCCATGTGGGTTTTTAATTCTTATCATGACCTTTGACCTTAAGTGACCTTTAAAGGTTAAACTCAACGTCACGGATATTCAAGGGGTCATAACTCGAAACTGGCTGAAGACAGAGACATTTACTATTTTCAAGATATAGGAAGTCTCATATGGGCTTTCATTTGGCACCATGATCTTTGACCTTGAGTAACCTTGAAAGGTCAAATGCAAAGGCACGGATTTTCAGAAGGCTGTAACTTAAAAACGGTTGAAAATAAAGTAACTGCTGTCGGGCGAGGTTTGTTGTGCCTGGCACCGCTTTTTTTTTTTTTTTAATATCAAAGACAGTTATCGACCCTCCAACGCGATAGATATTCCTTATGTTGCGTAAAATCTTTTGGATGTAACAAACCGTTTATCCATCCATTCATCATCACGTTCTTTATGGCCCCGTAAGGATATGGGGGCTTGGGCCGGGCTACATCGTCCAAACATTGAAGGCGAGAGTGGTTGGTCGTTTGCTCATGATAGCAATAATGATTGTTATAAACTCCACTCGTCCTTTCGATTAAAACCCTTATGGAGCACCAGACGATCATTCCAGGTACGAACTTGGGAAAGGGGAGGCTTGGGGGGAGGTAACCTCATGATAACTTATAATAAATCAATTGTTATTTACCAAAACATATGCATTAAAATTAATATCTTATCGCACTTCCATTTGCCCTTATCATTGTTTTACTGTGATTAAAACACTTGCAATAACAGTGATTTTTTTTTAATTGCTTAAGTGCATCAAGTAGTAATGCCGGTAGGAATCACGCCCGCATTCTTTAAAGTGCTGGATCCGACCCTGCATTCGTTGAAGATATTGTTACCACTCAAAATAGTATAAGGCTTCCTGGATTACAGAGGAGTACGTTGTAGTACAAAGGAAGTACAGATAATAGGAGGCCTTTTGACCCCTAAAGAGAATATTGTTTGGGACACAATTACTTCTACCAAAGACCTAACCAACAAGTGTGAGGAAAGGACAGAAAAGAGGAAAGCTCTCCCCCGCTCGCCACTCCGGTAAACATGCATGAAAAGACAGAAGAACACCATGGATGCTTTTATCAAAAATACAAGAAAGGAATTACTATGCATTACGCAGACTCTAACAGTTCCGGAAATAAAGAAGAGTACATAATAGTTGAATGTTTTCACATTTAAGTACTCGTCTCACTGTCCGTAGGATAAACGTCGTCCTGTAAATAAACACACTCGATTAGTTATTGCATACAGTCTTGAAATACTTATCTACCTGAGTTTTAGATATGTCCCTAGTTCTTTCACTAAGGACTGTTGTTGGTAGTTAGGCCATTATTCCATCACGGGTATATGAAAGTAATGTTTCCCTAATTTAATGTTGCACCTCTTACCTTAGTTTCATCCCATAAATTGTACTCGCGATATCATTTTTCGAGCAATTTTCATAATTGATGTCGTCGAATTTGCTGAATTAAATCACCTCTAAGTCCACGCCGTTTCAGCAAACACATATTTAGTTTCTTTTGTTGTTCTTCATGGGCAAATTTCGCAGTGATGGGATAATTTTAATGGCTCTTCACTGTACTCTTTCAAGTTTGTTTTCATTTATCTAAGTGTCATCTAACCAATGAAATATAAAGCTTGGATGTTATTTTGAGTGTTTAAGAATCTAAATCCCTTGCACTGAACACAAGCAGTCTGTTTGCCTTATTACTCACTGTTTAGAATTTTTCAAGTCGTTGTTAATAATAGTATTTATCATCATCAACATCATCATCTAATCCCCTGTTGCCCCATGAGTAGTGTAGGAGCCCGGGACTAGGCAAGTTGGTCCTGACATTAAAGATGAGAGTGACCAGCCTCACTCATCACCGAGTGGCATTACGTGAGCAATAAACCCCAACCATCCCTTGAATGTAAACCCACACAGGCTCAATCCGACTGGAGTGCCTTAATTACCAACCACACTACCAGGCGCCATAATTTTGTTATATGGTTACCACCCAGAATAGTAAATGGTCTCCT
This sequence comes from Birgus latro, assembly GCA_018397915.1. Lineage (NCBI taxonomy): Eukaryota > Metazoa > Arthropoda > Malacostraca > Decapoda > Coenobitidae > Birgus > Birgus latro. The sequence continues at coordinate 11,387 of JAGKTI010015377.1, read as the reverse complement.
GGTGTACAGCAAACTATCTGGCTTGTCACTCATAACTTCTAAACCTTTTTCTTCCTTTATTCCCATTAGTGAGATGCCAAAACACTCGATACTCATATACGGTAATGTTTTTATCATCAAAGTGCATTACTTTACATTTATCCTGATTAAAATGCATCGGCCATTTTTCATTCTAAGTTCTTAACTTATCCAGGTAGCTTTGGACAGATTCACAGTTTACGTTCGTAATTAGTCTGCCACCGATTTTCGTGTCATCTGCAAATTTTGCTACCTTAGAAACGAGTCCATTTTCTATACCACTGGTATAAACAGCAAAATGAAATGGTTCTAGAAATGAACCTTGAGGGACTCCGCAAGTTACTTCTAACGAATCAGATGATTCAACATTAATCACTACTTTTACTCTTTTGTCTGTGAATCGTTAGCCAGTCACCGATTCGTGAAAGTAATGATTTCGAGAGTTCATGGGCTTTTAATTTTCCCATCAATCTTAAATCCAAGACTTTATCAAATGCTCTGTGTAAATCTAAATGCATGACGCCCACCTTTTTTTTTTTTTTTATGCATCCCAGTTATCATTTCCTTATTTAAAAATTCCAGCTAATTTGTAAGACATAATCTGTCGTTTTTGACCCTGTGTCGCTAATTTTTTGCAGCATTCTACATATCTTGAAATAAGGTTATTTTATCTTAACTTTTTTTTTTTTTTTTTTAGAAATGTGCCTAATACCGAAGTTAAGTAGGCGGTACATCGTGGCACATTTTTTATCTCCTTTTTTGAAGATACATGACATATAAGCAAGCTTCTGTTGACTAGGGCCATTACAGTCAGCTAATGATTTATTTGAATATTGAGTTAGAGGTGGCAATAGCATTTTCAAAGTACCCTGGAAGGGGGTGGTCAGAACCAGTGCCTTCTATAGAGTTGTGACAATTGTGTTCCATCCACTGAGCTCTATATTATGGAGAGGCTTTCCCATGGTTAGCGCCGCCAGGGGCCCAGGGCGGCGCTGATGATGTTTATGCGCTAGAGTACCTACATACAGAGAGTAGAGACAACTCAGAATCTGAGATAGGACGCCACGTTCCTGCCAGGCGAGCTGCGCGCGCCCGGATTCCCTACCCGAATGTCCGGCATTTGTGTTGTCCTTTCTCTCTCTGGTGCTGGTGTTATAAATACTGACGAAAGCATAATATAAGAGTAGGTGATGAATGAGAAGTATGATGCTTACGGTCAATGTTTATATGGGAATTTTAACAGTACAGTATATTATACGGTAGCAACTGCCTATTGAGCGACAGGACCTGATGATTACTTTATATTCTGTTCTAGTTTCCTCATGGCTGCACTGTTACTACTAAGCTCTGTGTGTGTGTTTTTTTTCAGTGTTTTTGTGTTCTTCATTAACCTTCTTGCAATAGAAATGCAAGCGAGCATTGAGAAACTTACTTAGAAGCTTGCGTTTAAGGTTGTGTCAAGTAGGAATATCATAAGCTTTGGTTAGGTTTCTCACGGACTTTTACTGATCATCAGCTCTATTTTAAGCAGCATCTCATTTGCTTTATCTGACACAGCAATAAGACCTCCTTTATTGTATTCTTTGAGTAAAGTGAGGTCTGCTGCTTTATGAGCTGTCTGATGGGGTGATGCTACTTGTATTACATCTCTCAAGCACTCAACACAGGTGGCCTCCGTGTTTTCTTACGCTGTGAACACAGTAGCATATAATATACAAAGAATCACTCTCTGTCAATAACAAATTCCTCCTGAACTTCATCTGTGAAGTTAGAGGTAAACGAGAGTACCTATATAGGGACTCTAAGGTAAGCTATATTATATTCTGGACCTCTTAGAAACTTGTAACATTCATAGACGGGTGACTGAAGAATCATGTGGGTACACGTCCACGTAAGAATATACATAAAATGCACGTAGTACACGTATACAGCACACGGAAAACAAGACATGATGCACGTATTGTCACAACACACGAAATAATAAGAGTATATGCAGAATTCATATCAAAAGATTATGTACGGATAATGCACGTAATAATACGCGTTAAAACACGAGACATATAATAGAAAAAAACACGAAAAGTAAGCGACATACACATGAGCATAGCATACGATGTATAAAGGTAGATACCTAGGTATTAAGATGGCACTATTATTTCGTGAATAATATTTTATTCCACGTAGTCATAATACACAACACACAGAAGAACATGAAGTATAATAATATATATGCAAAATCGCACATAAATAACAATAAACAACTATTATGGACATAGTATGAAAATACTGTGACTGATTTGTGAATCATTGAACAAATTCATTCTCAGTGATTAACCCGTCCTGATGCTCTGATCTCCTTCAGTATTTCCCTCTTACATTGACAGTTACATTTCTACAGCAAAGAGGAACAACCTTCCAGCAAACTGCCTGAAAACATTCATTGAGCATACCCCACATAAGACTGATCTGGAAGTTGGCTCCCACTCAAGACGATTTACTTTATTCCTCCATAATTTCCTTCTTTCTGGATTAGATGGAAATGGGAACACATTAAACCCTTTTTCCGGTCGATTGCTGCACCCATAAGCAGAACAGCCTGGCATCACGCCCACCCACGACAACAAAAAATCATGAAGGGCGGGCGGCGGGAGTCTCACTCAAGTTGCGCGAGCGATTTTGGCAGGATCATGGCGTCCATCAGCTAAGCATCCGTTACTCCCTATGTCGCTACTCTCTGTATGTAGGTACTCTATTATGCGCTACACCCGACGCCCGTGCCTTTTGAAATCAGCCGATGAATTAGAAAAACATAGTGCCATGGCTCACTGCTCAGCTTATGTAAGCTACAGCGAAACAGAAACTGCAGGCTAAGAACAGTGTTTCAACTGCAGTACTATGGTGGAGGCGATGAGTGCTGGTGTTTGAACGTGGCAGCCAAAATCACACGCTCGCTGCGGAGATAGCCCCTCCATATTATAGAGCTTAATGGTTCAAGCCATGGAGGTATTATAACGGAGGAGTCGGCATAAGGTCACGTGACTTGAAGCCACCGCGCTGCAGCCCCCCGCCCCCCTTTGACTGAAAACAAACGTCAGCTGAGAGTGAAACTCTTCATTATTTTCTATGTAACCACTCAACAGCCTGCTTGTTCTGCTTTTGGGTGTATGCAGAGGGATCGACAGGACTCAGTAACATTCCAAAGGTAAAAATACTAGGTTAAATAAGGAAATGGTTTCTTAGAAGTGGGCTTAACCCGCCGAGTCCCATCGACGTACGATGTACGTCGCTACTTTTTTCCGCGGTCAGACCCAACGACGTACAACGTACGTCACGCAATTGCAAGGCCCATTGTGTGCACATTTTTCAACATTCGCGGGTGATTTTTGGTAGGCATATGTGGGAGACCTTCCTCTACCTGCTGTCAAGCTGGGATACTGCCTGGCCCCTCCTAAATCCCCCTTCCCCCCCTCCCCCCCACTCTGGGCAATTCACCTGTCAGCAGCAACATAGCCAGAAAAGGTATGTTGCCCCACGGTTTCTCTAATGACGAAATTCACGGTGAAAGTGATTCCTGAGGTGGAAGACAAAGAAACAAAGAAGCTAGAGGTAGAAACAAACAGAAATGATGAGGTGGTAATATTATAAAGGAAGGTGCCATATACTGGGGTTTTGGGTATGTGAACAATGCTTATAAACACCTATATTATTGTGTGAAAACCATTATAGACTTTTACTACACATAAATTCGTACCAAATAAATGAAATATATACGTAATTTAAAGTGGCTTGAATTAGCTCAACCCTTCAAAAGTTCGTTTTCTTAGGCAGGTACCCTGAAAAAGAAGGAAAACGTAAGGTTGAGTGACACCTGTATCAACATTTTTTTACCTCAGGATCGTGATTTCACTATGAATTTTCGATGTTTCTCACCAAAAGCGAAGGTTTCAGCCAAAAAACAAAAAGTCGAAAATCGGTCGGGATCTGGGGGTAGGGTGGGTAAAAAAACGGTCAGGACTCGGCGGGTTAAAACTGTCACGCTGGGTTTTCTTTTCCAAGCATTTTCTTTGATCATTTACGGTCTAGTGATTCGATACTGATGTTTTTTTAAGACTTTAGCAATCTCCGATAATCTACATTCAGTTTAGACACCGGTGCTGATACTAAATATTCCAAAATTTTTTTGGGAAAGTAAAGAATACAGGCAAAGTGCTTCCGCGTTGTGGCCGGTTGGCCAATAAGTAGGCTAGGCCTAGGATATACTGCTGCCTCAAACACCTAACCTAGCTCACATAACCTATCCCAAATTAGCCTTTATCACCTAGGCAACCTAGCCTAACCTAACCTAATCACCTAACCCAGATTAACCTAACCCGCCTAGCCCAGTCCAGCCTAGCTTATCTTAACCAGGCACTAAATTAACCCATCTAACTTTTCTTGCCCCAAGCCAGCTTAACCCTAACCTAACCTTACCTAACCCAGTTCACCTAATCTAATCTAATCTTGGCCTAAGCTATGTAACTTCAGCTCATTACTTGATTTACAAAGATATGTAATGTCTAATAATGACCAGTTTTTTCGTACTGTAAAAGTTGTTATGTCAGCCATTGGTGTACTATAGACAAAAATTCCAACAGGTAGCTACAGTATCATCAACTAGACATACCATGTGTTCCTGTAATATTTGTTGAAAGGTATGTAATGTCTAATAATGGCCAACTTTTTCATACTATAGGAGTTATTTTATATCAGTCATTGGTTTAATATAGACAAAATAACTAACAAGGGTTTCTGTCTTGGCTATCCTTTATCAGTGGTATCCGGGGGTAAGAGCTATACATTTTCTCAAGACAGTGAGGTGACTGGTGTGTTTTTCTGTAGTCTAGATCATTAACAAAGAATGCCAGTGTCTCTGTAACTTGTATATCAAATAACATTTCAAAGAAATATTGTGTGTTTTGAACTTCAAAAAGCAATAAAATGCCATAAACCGCTTTGAGAAACTGAATGTTTCGAGACAATCCCTCTCCATCACAGATGAAAACCTATATTATTAAATAATACTACCATTTGTGATTGTTATTTGCCTACGTGACTGATTCATATTTGTCTATAGTCACTACATTATAATATGATGTCAAAACAACACGTTGTTAGCGTTTCTTTTAAGGAATGTTAATGAACTTTACATTTTCTAAGTATATTGTGGTGCCTGGTGGGTTTTTCAGGGATCTACAGTATATCATTGACAAGGAATGTCTTTACATATACGTTGCATATCATATAATATTTCTCCAAATTTGTGTGTGTGATGAACACCAGAAAGCAATTAAATGTAATATGCCGCCTTGCTAAACCCCAATGTTTTGAGTCAATCTCCCCCACGCCCCCAGGGCCACTAAGCCCCGCCCACCGGCTTAACTCGCGCGGATAGAGGAAGACCAACGTGCTCACGTGACCCACAGGTGCTAAGTTGCCTCCCAGTGGTGGCGGCAGCAGGGACAGAAAAATTGAATGTCCAGCGCATTCTTTGCTTTTAACTGCATTAAATATGTCTCACTATGTTGCCTGGCGATGCTCTACCCAACCTGGACAAGGGACGATGATGCACAGATTTCCCAGAAATACTCAGTTAGAAGAAAGGAATGGAAAATAAAAGTCTGGTGGGAAAATTGGAGAGCGAATGATGTAATTTGTGTTTGGTAAGTTTAAATATGTATGTAATGGAAGATATTGTAATACAAACATTTAATCTATGAAACATTTCTTTATCATACAAATTAAGTAATCTTTAGAATATCCCCGGCAGTCTTATGGGTAGCCAATATGCTTAAAGAAAAAGTGTCAAGCCACAATTGCATATTCCTCTGTTGTGGCGTGGGATTCGACTGGTAAGCTCAACGATTCAAAAACAGCTGATTTATACTTTAGGTATACTTAATATTAAATCAATGTTTTCGAAAGACTAAGAACGCTTGCAATTCGTATGTTTTCCCAGGGATGTTATTCAAAAACTGCACAAATGTGGTATTCCACAAATGAGTTGTTAGTTGTAAGAATAAAATGAAGAGATTTTTAAAAGTACAATGAAAGACTGAATATCATATTCCATTGCATTTGAGAGATTAATGTTACGAGTTAATCCATAAATCCCTTAGAAAACAAACAAACCTCATAGAAAATGAGGTGGTTCCATTGCATTTGAGAGATTAATGTTACGAGTTAATCCATAAATCATCGTAGAAAACAAACAAACCTCATAGAAAATGAGGTGGATAAAAAATGTAAGGGTAACCCGAAAAATTAAAAGATCGCTGCACCCGTCATAGCCTTGCCATGGTGGTGCGCAGACGTGTGTGCTCCCTACCCCGGGCATTGTGTGGCATTCTGGGCTATTCTTCCTCCTCGTTGTGCAGTGTTAATAATATTAATACCAGGCAAGGTCAGGGTTATGTGTAAGGGGAAGCTCAAAGCCAAACCAAAGCGGGGTGCCATCACTGCTAGTTCCCCTCAGTAGCGCAACACAAACTGCTACTACACCCCATGCTGACCCCCCGACTGTTGTATGCCGTCGCACACACTCCCCACCAGACACTGACTCCCCCCATACTTCAGCCCCGGCTGTTGGTGATCCTGCTGCATCCAACGAACCTACTACTGGAACAATTAAACGCATCAAGCTCGATGGTGCTCGTGGTGATGAGGATGACGCAAGTGCCTCATGCTTCCCAACACGGGACAATGCTGAACCTGTGGTCACTGACTCCAACATCCAGGCGCCAAGTGCCAACCACCCAGAACCACTCTCCGCCATAAATTCACACCCCTCCAGGCCTGATGACCCTGCCTCTACCCTGACCACCAGCACCCCTCCTGTGGCCACATACCCCCCTCCCCCGCCCCGGCTCCCTCCTGCCATCATACCACGAGACCAATATGTGCGCCTGGTATTCCCCTCCACATGCACACCTGCTGTCCGCGGTGTCTGGCACCAGCGAGCATCCACCCACTCCCACATCGCTCGACACCCTGAAGCAGTTCGTCTCATGTCTCCTGCACCTCCTAAAGGCCCTTCCACACGAGAGGCAAATGCACGACAGGCAAACACTGTTACCAGGTTTGTGGATGGGTGGCGGCCACGAGTGCAGATGACGTCATAAACGAGGAAACACGGGCAAACCCTCAAAATGCTCCTGCCAGTTGTTGAGGCACTGGCTGCCGGGCTGTTGGAGGTATTGAGCGACGACGTTGCCAGACACACGATGTCTTGCTCTCTGTGGGTGTCTGTCAATTGGACACTAGCTGCCATAATACCATGTCTGTCCCGACGGTGAAAGATATGTGGACAAGGGAAGCAACCCGCCATTTAATAGACTTATACAGAGAGGAACCGTGACTGTGGAATGTCAGGAGTGTTTCTTCTGTCTACTGTCCTTTTTCTTCATGCACATAGCAATAATTATAGTACACAGAGCTATACGTTAGCTTTAATTGTCCTGCGACAATTCTTCCTTCCCATGTTGTCGTACTGCACTCATTTATGCGGAGCACCAAGTGTAGGCCATTGTCCGACGTTGCCTGATGTTCACTACAGCTCTGACTGCACTCTGCCGTCTGGTCCAACTCAGAGGTGCGCCTAGTTATGGTCAATGCCTACCAGGGACTGGTTGATCTGGTAACACTGTTAAAAAGCCAGAGAATTACACTCAGCGGCCAGTGCCCGTCAGGCATTTGCCTCTCGTGTGGAAGGGCCTTAACATCTACGTCCACAACAATTATCCCGACCTCATCCAAACTCTAATAACTGGGGGGCTTTTGGGCGTCAGATTTGTACCCCATGATACCCTTATCAGAAAGAAAAATTTGCCAGAATATCTCGTGGAACTCCTGGCAACTGACTGTTCTGTTACAGTCCTACACAACATACCTGGTGTCAAGCGAGCACGTCACCTGTACAACTCTTTGGGAGAACCCATCAGCTGTGCCATTGTTGTATGGGAGGGAAAGGACTTCCCCCTTCCTAATACCGCTATGAGCTACTCCTTCCCCCCTGTACCTTCACTGAGGCCACGCCATCACAGCCCTTGTGTTATCGTTATGAGTCTGGCCACACATCACGCTACTGCCGGTCTACAGAACAGTGTGGTCTGTGCAGTGGCCTCCATTCAACCACAACCTGCCATGTCAGGCACTCCACCATCATTCACTCTCCCAGTCCCCATGCACCTGACCCCCCCCCCCTTCCTGAGTTCCCGGAACTGCCCCCACCACACACGCCACCAGCCCCCACTGACCCCATGGCTGCCCACCCTCGTCTCCTACATTCATCGCAGTTCCAGTGCCCCCGGTGTGGGCGTGTGGGCGTCACTCCTTGGCACTTGGATTGTCCAAGTCATCACTCAGCCCGCCTTGCCCCTGCTTCTGCCTTCACCGCCACCCCTGCTCCTGATCATTGGCCGATACACCCTCCCAATGCTGGTTCTACATCATGCCTCCCTCCTCCCTCCCCCTCAGCCCCTGCCCCTCCCCGTGCCCCGCAACAAGATGCTCACCCCTCCCCTCCTCACCCTCTGCCCCACCCATCGTACCAGCAACTGCAACTCCTACAACAACAGTTCGGGGAACCACGCAGTCTCCTTTTGTATGTACTCTCTCATCTTAATATTTCTTCTCTGCCTACCTCACAGCTCCCACAAACCAACTCCCATGTAACTACCACCGCTGCTGTTATCCCTGTTCCTTCCCTCCCTCCCGTCTCACCACCACCCTGCCTTGTCCCTCCACCTGTGCCCCACCCTCACCCTCTCACACAAGCCTCCTCTGTCTATACTCCCTCACCCACTCCTTTTCCCCATACATCCTCGCCCTCTGCCACCCTCTCCCCTCCCCATCCCTCCCCCTGCCTCCCTCTCTCCCGGCAGCCGCACATATGGGGCCTGCCTCTCTTGTACCTCCCCACCCACTTTCCTCCTCCTTTCCCCTACTTCCCCTACCATCCGTTCCCCAACTTTCTCATGACAATTCTCCGTCACCCCCCTTGTCCTAATGGCTTCCAAACCCAGACAATATAAAATGTTATCTTGGAACACACGGAGCGTTCACCACCGCCTGGCTAACCTTTCTCATTATGCTACATCTCATCACCCTGCTTTTTCTGCCTTCAGGAGGCTTTCCCTCACTCTCGTCACCCCAGACTCCCACCCAGGCTTCGAGGATACCACTGCTACCATTCTGGCCAAGGCCTGGTTACATACATTCGTCACTCTGTCCCTCACACCCTCATCACCAAATCACCTTCCGTTTCTCATTTCTCCCACTTTCACTTATTTTGCATCACTGTCAACGATGCCTCTTTGTATATATGTAACATCTATCTCAGTCCAACTGTGGGTGACCCCACCACTTCACCAACCCGCTGCTCCTCACCTATCTTTTACCTGGGCCGATTTTAATGCCTCTCATCCATCATTTGGCGGTTCTCGTGCTTTTCCTGCTGGTCATCGTCTTCATGACTTTGCCAATAACCATCATCTGCATCCATTCCCCACTCCTCATCCCACTCATGTTGGGGGAGGCTATCTCGATCTCCTCCTTGGTTGCAACGTGGTACAACATGCTGTCACTGTTGACATTTTCCCTACTCTAATCTCAGACCACAATGTCATCTTTGCCACATATTCCATTCCCATGTTACACTCCCAGCACTGCCACGTCAGGAAAAAGATTAATATCCTTTTACCGCTGCAACCCACTTTCAAGGACATGCTAACCACCTGGTTTGTCAGTCATTTTGTTCACCACATCAGCTGAACTTTACACCTCCCTAGTTACCGTAGTACAAAAGTTCTATGATCATTATGTGTTACAAGTCAATAATACGAAAACCTCTGCTCGCCAAGTTGGGGATCGCGATCTACATGACGGCGAGGAGAAAGTGCAGCGAGCAGCGGCTGTGTACTGCACTGACCGAACTGCTGACAACCTCCACTCCTATATCGCCGCAGTCAGGTCCTCCTGTGATCTCAAACACAGTGTTCACCAAGAGTATTGGCATGACGTTCTCTAGCATATTAAAGCACACACTCCTCAGTTTAAGGCTAGGCGGCTTATTAATAGAGTTGTTAAGTCACGTGTGTCCCCCTCCCCTTCTTTCCACCACATTCCTATGGATTATGCCAACAACCTAGTTGATATATGGTCCACCCAATCTCAGCTGACATCCCTGCCTCCCTCAGTCAAGGCTCTCGTCTCAGCTGCTAGCGGAAACAGGCTAGCATGTATTGCAAAGGCTCGCTCCACTCTTTCTCCCCTCAGTGATCACCCTATCACCAGTGATGAGTTGTGCCTTGCGATATTGCAAGGCACGGCAACTGCCCCAGGTGATGACAGGATCACCTACGCCACACTCAGACTCATCACTCAAGTCCCTGGTAATCCCCTACTCTTACTGTTCAACCTGAGCCTTTCCAAAGGTAGTCTCCCTGCAGACTGGACCCATAGCACCATCATCCCCATCCCTAGCCTAATTCCTCTAATTTCCGTCCCATTTCCCTAACTTCCTGCGCCTGCAAAGTCCTCGAGAGAATTCTTTTAGCAAGGCTCCGTGATCTTCTTCAGGACCAGCTCTCTCCCCATCTCTTTGGTTTCCTCCCAGGCTGAAGCACACAACATTGCCTAGCAGAATTACTCACTCACTTCACATCCTTCTCCTATACAGCCTTCATTGACCTCAAACCTGCACTCGACGTCGCAAACCGTGACGTCGTCCTTGACGACCTTGCCCACCTGGGTGTATCTGGCCACCTGTTCTGCTGGCTGAAAAGCTACCTATCTCATCGTCACTCTCGGGTTCTGTTTTGTGGGGCGTTTTCTTTTTTTTCTTTTTTTTAAATAACAGAACAGAGGAAGGAAAAACAAATGAATTTAAAAAAATCCATACGCCAGGTTGCTGGTGTCCTCCATTCATGAAGTATCTGTAACAAGTTGGACTTGAACAGCTGTAGGTTGAAGTTTGGAGGGAAACAACTCTGGGGAAGCAAATTTCAGAGAGATGCAGTGTGGGGAATAAAAGAATTCCGATAGGCAGAAGTTCTGCAATATGGCTGTGTGACGTTCCAGTCATGAGCGTTGCCAGATGCCCGTGTATCACGAGGGAAGGCATAGAGAGGTGGCACAATGGATGCAACTTCGTCTGAACATTTACCATAAAAATATCTGTAAAATAATGCAAGGGAGGCAACACCCCTTCTTACTTGTAAAGGAGGTAATTTATTTGTAATAGCAGGGTTATTAATAATTCCAACAGCTTTGTTCTGAATTTTGTCTAGTTGTTTTAATGCAACCACTCCACATCCATTCCACAAGGGTGAGCA
>JAGKTI010015376.1:0-11208 GCA_018397915.1 Birgus latro | reverse complement strand
AGCAGTCCCCCTACATACCATAAACCTCTAAATGTTGGAGATATATAAGAAGGCATGGATGAGTGAAACTGTGGCAGCAGAGAGGAAAAGGCTGTGATTGTACCCCTGTACAAAAATAAAGGTGAGTGAAGTGAGTGCAAGCTGTAGCGTGGTATAAGTTTTTTGAGTTTGGTAGGGAAAGTATATGGAAGAATTATTGTAGAGAAAGTAAGAGAGAGATATACAAAGCCCTAGTGAGTGATCAGTGGGGTGGCTTTAGGAGTGGCAGAGGATGTGTAGATCAAATATTTGCAGTGAGACAGATAGCAGAGAAGGCTTGTAAGAAGGATCTTTAGGTATTTATGGCATCCATGGATCTGGAAAAAACACACGATAAAGTGGACAGAGAATGATTGTGTAAAATTTTGCGCATGTACAGTGTAGATGGTAAGTTGTAGGTGCCATCAAGAGTTTTTATGATGGTAGTGAAGCATGTGTAAGGGTTAATGAGTATCTAAGTGAATGGTTCACAGTCATTGTGGGGATGTGACAAGGTTGTTTGATGTCCCCACGGTTGTTCACTATATATATGGATGTGGTGATGAGAGAACAACACAAGTAATGGTGAGAGGGTCGGCATTGGTAATGAGTGGTGATGGATGGAATATCTCAAATTTGTTGTATAGTGATGATGCAGTACTGCTTGCAAATACAGGACATGAACTTGGTAGGCTAGCGCAGGGTTTTGCTGATGTCTTTGAGCATTGTGCCTTGAGAGTAAATGTAGAAAAGAGTAAAGTGATTGTTATTGAGACAGAAGGTGACTCCCAGTGTGATGTTACAGTGAATGGAGAGAGATTGGAATTGGTGACAGAGTTCAAATTCCTGGGTACAGTGGTAGAAAGGGGAGGAAAATGTGCAAAAGAAGTGGAAAGTAGAGTGACTCAAGGAAGGAAAGTAGGTGGTGCAATGAAGGCCTTGATAAGAAACAGAGGCTTGAGTGTTGCATCTGCACAAGGCTTACATGAAGGACTGTTAGTGCCAACTTTAACATATGGATGAAGACTGTGGTGTGGCATGAAAGTGAGAAGTCAAGAGTAAGAGCAGTGGAAATGGGGCTGTTGAGGAATGTATGTGGAGTACAGAGGGTGGATATGATACGAAATAATGTGATTTGTGAAAGGTGTGGAGTGAGGGAGTCTGTGGACACCAAAATCAAAGAGAGTGTACTGAGATGGTATGATCATGCTGAAAGAATATATGACAATAGAGTGGTGGAAAAGGTATATCTGAGCGAATTTGAAGGAGTGGAGGCGAGGTAGGCCAAGGAGATGGTGGAGAGATATGGTGGATGAGTGTGTTAGGAAGAGAGGTTTGGATAGGGAACTGACAAGAAATCAAGTTGGTTGGATGACTGTTGTGAGGAGAAGTGCATGATCAGGGTTTTGGCACCCCTTTTTAACATGGCAGCGTCCAGATTGGCTCTATCGGATACGTTTATGTGAAGCTACAGAACGTGGTGAATGTTTTTGGTATATTTGATACAGCCAGGATTCCATGGGCTTGAGTGATGAATAAATGGAAGCGTGGCCCATTCGTTTCGTTTCGTTTTTGAAGGCTCCAGCATGCTTGCATCTGTCGGCCTTGGTCACCTAATGGCGGCTCTCCACGCTGCTTGATCCCTGGCAGCCTCCCTGTTCAGTCCCTTAACCCTTAAGTCACACTTAATGACCTCGTCCCATGTCTTTCTCAGTCTACCCCTCCCAACCCCTCCCCCAATATTAACACTTCTCACCCTCTGTACCCAATTATCATCCCCCAGCCACTCCGCATGTCCAAACCACCTCAGCCTACCTCTCTTCATCACAACACCAATACACTCCAGTCCCATCCTACCTCTCAACTCTTCCATCGTAAACCCAGCCCCCCCAGGCCTTGCACGCAGGGACGCACTGCACATCCACCTAATCATTGTCATTTCTGTACGTTTAAACCCGCGAATATCCTTACTGCCCAGGTCTCACTACCATTCAGCATCACACTCCTAACACATGCTGCATACAAAGACCCCTTAGCACGTAAGGAGAGTCCTCTCAATGTCAGGAGAGGCAACAGCTCCCTGAACTTCTTCCAACCACTTTTCACCCTAGCAACCGTGCTAACTTCAGCCCCACCTCCAGCACATAACATGTCTCCCAAATAAAACTCCACACACTCAAGAGACTCACCTGCAAGTTCAACCCTCTCGCGCCTAACAATCTCCACCTGCTCTCCCCAACACGCCGCACACATGAAATCAGCATTATCTCGCAGTCTACCTCTAATACCACTATATATCTTGTTCACCCATTTATCACAAACACTACACAAGATGGAATTACTTCCCACACCCTTGTGGCAAACTGCACATGGCCACTCTTCCTCTCCTCTGATTGCCCATTGGACTGGGCAAATTTGGGCTGTCTGGGCATTGCTACTCCTCAACCTGCCCTAGGGTGGGAAAGGAGGTCCGGATGATGATGATGATGATGATGAAAAGTGAGAAGAGACCAGATTGGGATTATAAGTTAGCAGGATCAACCCAACACATATCAGAAAGGGAGAAGGCCCGAGGAGTGATTATAAACAGCAGACTATCTTCGGCTGACCACATCAGTGAGAAGGCACATGACGTGTATACACTGCTTGCTGATATGAGAATAGCATTCACATGTATAAATGAAGACATGCGGAGAAAGATAATGACATCATTCATCAGACCAACCCTGGAGAGTGCATTGTAATCTAGAATCCTCATCTCAAAAAACATATAGATAAGATTGAAAAAGCATAAAGGACAGCTACAAGATTGGTACCAAGCTTAAGGATCTTAGCTACGAAGAAGGACTAGAAAAATTGAATCTACCAACACTAGAGGAGAGAAGGAAAAGAGGAGACATGATTTTGCTATATAAATGCATCTCAGGGAAGAGAAAATAGACATTAATGAATATATAACTATTTGGAAGCATCAGCAAGAGGACAGTGCATAGAACTGCATAAAAAGAGAGGGAAGAAAGACATAAGGAAATTTAGCTTTACAAATAGGGCAGTTGATCTGTGGATTGCACACTAAATAAAATAGTGTATCAAAACTCTTCATAAATTTATGGATACACGGGACAGTACGAGCTTCACTCATTCCTGTAAGGATACAATTCGGTAAGAACACACACAGACACACGTAGTGTGGTCCCCACAAAAAGATAGAGGAAGTGAAGGAGCATTGTTGTGTGAACGTGGATGTGGTAGAAAATATTAGGAGAAATATATTGAGGTGGTTTGGCCATGTAGAGAGGATGGAGTGGGAGAGACTACCAAGGAGAGTGTATGCGAGTGATGTGGAGGTGTGGAGAGGGAGAGGGAGGGGCAGGCCAAAGATGAGGTGGAGGGATGGAGTAGAGAGTTATATGAGATAGGGGTGTGTGAGCTGGTCACATGGTAGAAAATGGCCTAGGGCAGGGTGTCAGGGAGATGATTTGTTTGTGGCCGTCCCTTCCGGGAGTAAGGCGTCTGTCAGTATATAGATAGATTTATTGATGATCTGTCTGTCCATCTATAGGTAGTTGCCATAATCCTATAAGGAGTGGCAGTGTGTCTTTGAGTTAGCCTCGTTGTTTACAGGCAGGGACACTAACCCTCCGCCAAACAACTTGTTGACTTGCACGGAACATATATTGTATGTATTATAAGGCAAACTACACTCACCGGCCTCACACAGCGAACTGCCCATGGCCCCGGCTGCACACCGCAGGACCCTTTCGGTGACGTCATCACTCGTGACGTAACAGGTGTGTGTGCACGCACACACACACTAACAGCAGTATACACTAACACTCTCGTCCTCTCTTCTTAATTTGACAAAAGATTCCAAGGATGAAGCTGGATGGTCTGTTGGCATCTGATACACACTATGTACCCAATACATAGACTTTTGTGTGAGTACCATCAACACCCGATATGCACTATGCATCCAATACATAGAGTTTTGTTTAATTACTATCAAGACCCAGTCTGTGGCCACATACAGATATGTGATGTCTCTTGAAGTATTATAATCCTTCTAGTCTCGGCTGACTGCTGCACGCAGCCACTCTGTCGAGGCACCTTTCTTGGTGAGACAATCAGCCAGTTGTTGTGATGTATTGACCCAAGATACTTCATCAATCTCCCCTTGCTCCAACATGTCTTGTAATACAGCAATATCAGTGCGCAATCTCCTGCCTTCTACGCTCCTACAGGAGTAAAGGGCATCCACCAGACGCTTGTTGTTGACGAAACACTTTATTTTGATCTTTCCACATCCAGAAGCCTTACGCAATATGTTGGCGAGATATACAGCAGTCTCAGCACATTCATGCAGTGCCAATGCCTCAGCAGATAAGGTAGATTTGATGACCCTCCTGATCTTTCTCGTCTGCCAGAATACAGGACATCTTGCCTCACTGGCATCTCGTAGGAAGATCACAAAACCTCCCTGAGACCCAATGCCTGCAAGGTTGGCAAATGAGGCATCCGAAAAGCTCTCTATATGACAGTCCTCGATCGGCCCCATTCTTGGAATGTATAGCTTGTTGTTGTCAGTCTTCACCCTTGAGATCACCTAATTGAGTCTAAGCAAATCTGCTACAATAGCTCGGTTGCTAGTCACACTCAGCTCACACACATCAGAGGCAATATCTGGCCGAGTGTGTGTGGCAATCCAGTTGAGTTTCCCAATTAATGCTCGGTACTCCGTTTTCTCAGACTCGGACAGCTCTCCTGATTTTACTGCTGCATGATGTCTACTCAGCTGACTGGTTCCAAAGATGAAGCATACTGGAATTGGTCGAGTGTTATGCTGCCATTGATGTTAGAGATGACATTGAGACCAACGTATTTGAAGGCTTTTTATTCTGAACTGCCGGTGAGGAATATTTGACTCAGTTGGTTTATCATTTGCTGCTCGAACTCATGTGTACCAGTCCAAAGGAAGTCGTCGACATAACTACATACAATGCCTTCGATTTTGCCACTATTGCTCTAAGAGAACAGCGCTGAATCCAGTGATGACACTTTAGCTCCAAGACTCAACAATTGATCTTTTATGCGCAGATACCAATGCCTAGCAGCATCACAAAGGCCGTAAACAGTTTTCTTTAGTCTCCATAAATTATCATTTGCATATTCAGGCAGAGGACGTAAATGAACAACTCTCTCAATGTCGTTACCTTGCATGTAGGCAGCTTTCACGTCCATAATGTGGCAATCCTATTGGTTGTTGGAGGCCAAAGAAAGTGCCAAACGCATTGCTTCTTTTGAACAAGTAGGCGAGTCTTTTTGGAGATCCACTGTGTTTTCCTCAAATCCTCTGGCGACTAAGCGGGCTTTAACAATAGGCTTTCCATTTTTCAGTTTTTCCGTCACAACCCATCGAACCGTTATGGCACCTTGCCCAACATCATCTACTTCCTCATACACATCATTATTTTGCCAGTTTGTAATTTCATTTTCCTTTGAGCCTAATACGGCCTCAGAGCTAAAATGAACAAGCATTTCTGTGTCATCATCAACCACTTCCCATTCACTAAAATCCTTCTGCAAGTCTATCCAATCTATGCTGCTGTCAGAGTCCCTCTTCAAATTGTAGCAGTGTTTGTACTTTCCAGTGGCTTTACCTGCCTGACTCACAATCGTTCCAAACACCAACTCTCCACGTTGACCAGCAGAAACTTTGGGAGGATGATTAACCGGAATAGAAATTGTAGGAGGCTCATCAGTCAGAACCACACCATCTTTCGATTCGTCATCTGGTGGATAGTCATTCAACACTTGCGAAGAATCGTCATTAGGCTTCCTGGACAGCATTGTTCTTCTCATCACTGCTGACACCACCTTCAACTGTAGTATCTTGCTCTGGCGCATGCACTAGACGGTACACGTGCACTCGCACGTAGACACCACCGTTTCTCGCCAGAATTTGTTTCCCATTTCTGCCTCTTACAATTCCTTGGCTGTGCCACTCATGACTGTCATTTCTTTTGTAGAAGACTTCATCTCCATTTCTGATGTCGTTTAAGTCACTCGAACGTACATTGTGCCGCAGAGCCCTAGCCAAACGTTCATCTGATTCAGTCTTTATAAACTCTTGTCATGCTAAATGAAGAGCGTTCATGTTGTCTCTCACAATTTTCGATGGTGATGTAGGTTCCAAAGCTGGATGATCTTTTGCGTACACATTAGGCAGGCCAGGGTTTTGACCAAAAACAAGTTGGTTAGGAGAAAAGTCTGCTTAGCTGGTGAGAGCATTTCTTGCTGATACTTCCCATGCCAAGGCCACATCCAATTCACACTGGCTATCAGCCATTATCTTCCTAATAATGTCACCAATGACTGCATTTTGACGCTCACAGACTCCGTTGCTCCGTGGACTCTCTGCAGATGTTGTCATGAGCTTGATATTGAAGGCCTCTCCCAATGCTCGCATTTCTGCATTGTTGAATTCACAACCATTGTCTGTAAGAATTTTTCCAGGTGTGCCAAACACAACACTCCAGCTCCGAAATACTCCTTTGATAATGGTTGGCGCACACTTGTCCGCGATTACTATCGCATTACAATACCTGGTCGCCAAATCAACAAGGACTAAGAAATAATGCCTTCCCCAAGCTTTCAAATCCATGGCTATGGCTTCGTAAAACTTAGACGCCATGGGAAAACTGACTACGGGTTGGGGCTTGGCTTTCTTGAATCTGCAACAGACTGTACAAGCATCAGATACAGCCTTGATAGCCCGCTCCAGTTCTGAACTTTGAATCCCCGCGTCTGTGATCGGTTTAATTAGTTTCGCCAATGTTGGGTGTCCAAATTGCCTGTGAAGCTTCAAAGCCGTTTTTTCTACATCACCCCCAAGAGATGCCAGCATGATTGTTTCATAAAGTTCACAACCTAGTCATAAAGAAATTGGAAGCAAGTAATGGCCTGAAGATGAGGACTTCAAATTAATGATAGTTCCACAAATTGTGACCTGGTCACTTCCAAAGTTAATCAACATTTTTGCTTTTTTCATGTAACGTTTACTCAGCAGCAATGGAATATTGCAGTTCACAGCATCAGTCACGATGGTTCCAGGCATATTTCCAATGTAGCAGGGCAGAGTAACACGTTTTGAGGGAAGAAACTGTGACACCATCAGCAAAAGTAAACGTTGAATTAGACGCTTCTTCTCTTACAGCTTCATGTTCGTAATCTATCTATCTATCTATTGCCAGACGCCTCAATCCCGCACGGGGTGGCCACAAACATATTGCCTCCATGTCACTCTGTCCCCTGCCATTTCACTACCATGCTCCCAACTCACACGCCCCTCTCTCATATACCTCTCCACTCCATCCCTCCATCTCATCCTCGGCCTCCCCCTCCCTCTCGCACCCTCCATCTCATCCTCGGCCTCCCCCTCCCTCTCGCACCCTCCACCTCACTGACATACACTCTTCTCGCCAGTCTTTCACTCTCCATCCTCTCCACATGCCCAAACCACCTTAACTTGTTTCTCCTAACGCTTCCCATCACGTCCTCAACCACACCACAACGCTCCTTCACTTCCTCATTTGTTAGTCTGTCTCTCCATGTGACTCCACATGCTCCTCTCAAATACAGTAAGACCTCACTATAACGGACTAATTGGGGCTCAGGCCAGTCCGAAATATGCGATTTTCTGATAAAAGCGACATCCGGACTTACCCCTGCTAATCTGGACTTTTTCCAATATATCAGACATTAGTCCGGATTGCATCGGTAGTTTTCACCACCATTGCAGTATTGTACTGTGTTATACCTTCACTACATTAATCAAATGGTATAATAATACTGTACTGTGCACTGAAAAACATGTCTTTTACTTGTCTTATTGTGGTGAACATAGCTGAAGTTGTCAGGCAGTCCGGACTGCTTTCCGACTATATCGGACTTTTTCCGATATATATAGGAGTTTAGTCCGGTAGCTCCTCGAGTCCGATAAAAGTGAATTACGGTCTACTGAAGTCCGTTATATCGAGGTTTTACTGTAACTCATTTCCACAGCTCTCTCTCTTGACTTCTGTCCTTCCAACAGGGTCCAAGCTTCACTTCCATATGTTAGAGTTGGTATCACAATACTGTCATATAACAACTTTTTCACTTCCATGCTCACCTCCCTGTTTCTTATCACCGCTTTCAACGAACCAGCAACCTTCCTTCCCTGCTGCACCCTTTCGAGCACTTCACCCTCCAGACTTCCATCCTTACACATCACACTGTCCAAGTACTTAAATTCACTCACATTCTCCATATCCTTCCCATCCAATCTCACTGTACATTCACTGGCTTCACTTCTCTCGAAGACCATCAGTTTACTCTTCCCTACATTCACCTTCAGATTCCGTTTCTTACACACACTCCCAAACTCATCTACCAAGCCTTGCAGCTCCCCTTCGTCTTCACTCAACAACACAGTATCATCTGCAAACAACAGTACAGGAGTTTCCAAACACTGCCCTCTCTCACTAGGGCCGCTTCAACATCCACTGCCCGACCTTGTATCTCTCGTAATCAGTGAGCTCAGTTAGATAGCAGTTGATCCATTCAACTCCACATACAGTTGTAGAACGCCCTGTGTCTAGAACAGCACATCCCTTCGATTCTTGTACTAGAGTCTGTAACTTACCTCTACTAGCAGCATCATCCGCATAGCCCATAAATAACGACAGATGCATTGTTTCAGAATTGTCTTCTCGACTGCCATCATTTTCATATACATCCGGACAGTCACGTGCCCAATGAAATCTAGAGTCACATACACCTTGATACCTTTCCGTCAGACCCAAGTGGGTTCTGCCTTCTGCTGGTGGATGAGTGTTGGGGAATTCTAGCAGATACGGTTGAATATCGGCCACCACCACGACCTCGATCACGTACTGCACCACCCCGCAACATTCTTCGTCCTCGTCGATACCTCTAACATAAAATGTTTCCTAACCCCCAACTTCGTCACTCCAAAATACTGGTTCGCCCTTCACCTCCCTGGCAGACACCGATGCATCGTTCTGCCCGCCAATTTCGCCACCAAAAATACGATTCAGGGCAGATTTCATGTTTTCGTGTCACCTCAGTTATCGCGGACATCGCTAGTTGTTGCTCACTGTCTGAAAGTTTGCATGCAGCTAAGAGCATACAAGTCATCACAGAATTTGGCAGTGCCATGTCCTGCTTCTTAAATTTGAAATAAACATGTTCAAATTCTGCCACGAACTTACGAATGTTCATATCACCGGCTCTTCTGAAGTTGTACAGTTCATGAAAAGCTGCAAACTGCCCACGTCCTTTGTTTCGTTTCGTTTCGTTTCGTTTTTGAAGGCTCCAACATGCTTGCATGGGTCGGCCTTGGTCACCAAATGGCGGCTCTCCATGCTGCTCAATCTTCGGCAGCCTCCCTGTTGAGTCCCCTAACCCTTAAGTCACACTTAATGACCTTGTCCCATGTCTTTCTCTGTCTACCCCAGTATTAACACTTCTCACCCTCTGCACCCAATTATCATCCCCCATCCTTTCCACATGTCCAGTCCACCTCAGCTTACCTCTCCTCATCACAACACCAATACACTCCAGTCCCATCCTACATCTCAACTCTTCCATTGTAAACCCAGCCCCCCCAGGCCTTGCACAAAGGGACGCACTGCACATCTACCTAATCATTGTCATTTCTGTACGTTTAAACCTGGGAATATCCTCTTCCTTTACTGCCCAGGTCTCACTATCATACAGTATCACACTCCTAACACATGCTGCATACAAAGACCCCTTAGCATGTAAGGAGAGTCCTTTCAATGTCAGGAGAGGCAACAGCTACCTGAACTTCTTCCAACCACTTCTCACTCTAGCAACCGAGCTAACTCCAGCCCCACCTTCTGCACATAACATGTCTCCCAAATAACAAAACTCCTCCAGACACTCAAGAGACTCACCAGCAAGTTCAATCCTCTCACGCCTAACAATCTCCACCTGCTCTCCCCGACACGCCTCATACATGAAATCAGCATTATCTCGCAGTCTACCTCTAATACCACT
This sequence comes from Birgus latro, assembly GCA_018397915.1. Taxonomy (NCBI): domain Eukaryota; kingdom Metazoa; phylum Arthropoda; class Malacostraca; order Decapoda; family Coenobitidae; genus Birgus; species Birgus latro. The sequence goes on along the minus strand of JAGKTI010015376.1, from coordinate 1,107 downwards.
ACATCTCTTGTGCACCCATTTATCACAAACACTACACAAGATGGAATTACTTCCCACACCCTTGTGGCAAACTGCATATGCCCACTCTCCCTCTCCTCTGATTATACCACCACCAACCCTAGATATCATCACTTTTGTTTTATCTGCATTTACCCTCAAGCCCTTGTGCCCCATACCATCTCTCCACTCCACTTCTTAAATCTTTCCTCTGCCTCCTTTTCATTCTCTGCAGTCAACACCAAATCATCAGCATACAACATCTCCCATGGGAGTCCATCTCTGAAGTCACGTGAGAGGGCTTCAAGCACCATGATAAACAACAAGGGACTCAAAACTGACCCCTGATGCACACCAACATTCACAGAAAACTCATCACTCAAAACTCCATTCACTCTTACCTGGGTGCGAGCACCCACGTACATGGCCATCACCACCCTAACCAGCCACTCTTCCAACCCTAGCTTTCTCATTGCCCAGTTCACCACCTCTCTAGGGCCTCTGTCAAAGGCCTTTTCCAAATCAACAAAAACAAAGTACAATTCCCTTTTCTCTCCAATATATTTTTCCTGAAGCTGTCGAACAATGAATATGGCATCAGTGGTCCCCCTGCCTGGCATAAACCCAAACTGCATCTCATCGATATTCACTCTTTCTCTAATCATACCTTCTAGAACTGTCTCCATTACTTTCATTATCTGATCTAAGACCTTTATACCTCTGTAATTTCCCCTTTCCAGGGCATCACCCTTCTTTTTGTACACATTTACAATTGCACTCTTCAGCCAATCATCTGGGACCACACACTCATGTATAATCATGTTTATCAGGTCAGTGACTAACCTCACCCCAGTATCTCCTGAGGCCTTCAACATTTCGGCAGTCAACCCAGACACACCTGCCGCCTTCCCCAACCGCATCCTGCCTATTGCCTCACTCATAGTAGCAGCGTCAATCAAAGGCCAAGGGCCAAACACTGGATCTGCTGGCTCCAAACCTTCTCTATCCCAATCAAACTTCTCATTCAACAACCGGCTATAATGCTCTCTCCATGCATCTTTAATATCCTCACTGTTCACCACTACCCTTCCTTCATCATTCTTCACACAC
>JAGKTI010015375.1:0-20592 GCA_018397915.1 Birgus latro | reverse complement strand
GCTATGGAGCAGTTTTAGTCCGTCTGTTCTGCAAAACTACGCCATCAGTCTCCCCAGACGCCTTAAGAAGATAATAAAGGTGAAGGGGAATGCCAGTAAATACTAAATTCAATGGTGAGTGTTAATTTATTTGTTTCTCCTTGCTAACCACAAGAATGTTTTCTTTTTTTAAGATGGCGTCAACACTTTCCGCGCCTACTGTATGTTGGAACATCATTTACTTTTGCCTAGTACAAAGCTTCACTCATATAAAGATACTATTTAGGTGTGGCCAGTTGTGGCCAAGGGTGGCCAGCACGGAGTGAGGTGATGTGATGTGATGTGCTGTCTCTACTAGTGCCTCTGTGTGTATTTAACTAATTTAACTAATTGTGATATACGGGAAATGAGCTACACTCGTGTGTGTGTGTGTTCTTGCCTAATTGTTCTTATATAACGGTAGTCAAGCTCGTACTGTCCTGTGTTTTTAACCATTGTTATCATACATATCCTTAAGTTTATGAATAGTTTTGGCATACACTATTTCATTTGTTAGTGCATTCCACTGATCAACTGCCCTATTTGGGAAAATGAATTTCATTACATCTTTATTTGTCACGAATTTTCTACATTGTAACGTTGTGTTGAGTGAGTCGTGACATCGTCCCGTAAATTTCAATTGTCTGTTGGCGCGTTAGCCGTTACACGCCGGCGCGCGCATCTCCCACGCTCGTCGCGCCGCCGATTTGAATGGGAGCTCAGTTTGACTATAGACACGGCGAGACGCGGGACGCCTCCCTAGGCTCTGTGCTTTTCTAGCGTTTTCAGATTTCAGCTTGTATTGGCGTGTCTCCTGCAGCCCCACCCACTTTGGTGATCGTCACAGCAGCTCAGTTTCATCCATACCGATCAGTATTTTCTGGTTTTTTCCTAGGCTAAGCTTTTTGAAATATTTAGCCGTTATCTGAGTGTTTGAGCGAGTGAGTGCATTCCTTTATTTGATTTGAATTTCATGTAATGTAAATTCATTTCTTTGTAATTAATAAATTCACAGTTCTTTTCTTGAGCTTTGTTAAAGTTGTTAACTGTGTTTAATTACTCCACTCTGTTATTTAATACAGTTTGCTACTCTGCGTTAGCACAACTTTTGAATTAAATCACGGCCGGTACTTAGGCCAGCTTTAACATCACTCTCTAAATCCGTTGTGCTAGCTGGGAGTTTGGCTCAGCCAAGAGCCTGTTGTTATTATTATTATAATTTTTTTTTTTGATTGTTGGGGGGGGAGAAGAAACTTTCTCGTAGGCCAACGGTACAATATTGCAGCTCAATAGAGTACTCTGTCTAGTTCTCTGCTGCGTGCCGTTGAGGAAGTTTGTAATTCTTGACCCTAGAGAATTGACATAGCACACTTAGCTATACATTGTATACCAGTTATACAATAATTCATTATTTCTTGGGAATACTTAAATTTCCCCTGACATCTGGCGACACGCCAGAGTAAAAATCTCATTTTCCCCTGACATCTGGCGACACGCCAGAGAAAACTCTCATTTTCCCCTGACATTATTATCTCTTGTTTATGCAGTTTTTTGCAGTGACCTCTTGCTGATGCTTCTCCATAGGCCCTATACTCATTTATGTCTATTTTCTCTTTATCCTGTGGTGCATTTATATTGCATAATCATGTCTCCTCTTTTCCTTCTCTCCTGTAGTGTTGGCAGGTTCAGTTTCTCTGGTCTTTCTTCATAGCTTAGATCCCTTAAAATTGGTACCCATCTTCAAGCAGCACTTTGTACTTTTCCAACCTTATCTACCTATTTTTTGAGAAGTGGATTCCAAACTACTGACGCATACTCCAGGGCTGGTCTGATGAATGATTCTCCCATTCTGATATGTGCAGGGTTGAACTTCCTAGCTTATAATCCCAGTCTGGTTTTTTTCCACTTTTACCAAACATAATTACTTAGCATTTGTCCACACTGAATTCCATCTGTCATCTATTGCTCCATTCATGAAACTTATTCAACTCTTCTTGTAGCTCTCTGCAAGAGTCTGTGTTTGTAACTCTCCTTTGTATTTTTTGCATTATCAGCAACCATACTTAGATAGCTTCCATTTCCATTGTTCCTGTCTATATACTAAAAAACATAACTGGTGCCAGCACTGAGCACTGTGGAACTCCACTAGTTACTTCTCTCCTTGATGAGTAATTTCCTCTTAACACTGTTCTCATATCCTTTTTTCTGAGAAAATCTTGCAACCAACAGTAAAGATTACCTGGGATTCCTCCTTGATGGCACAGTTTCTTTAAAAGTCTTTGGTGCGGTACTCTGTCAAATGCCTTCTTGAAATCTAAATAGATACTGTCTACCCCTCCTTCTCTTTTCTGTAGTGTTTCTGCAACTCTATCATAGTAGCTTAATAGAGGAGTAACACATGGTTTTCCCTTTCTAACACTAAACTGTCTTTCTGTTATCATATTTTATTTTTCCAGATTGTTTACCCAAATTTTTCTTATCATCTTTTCTAGTATCATACAACACTGGTGTGGAATACTGGTCAGTAGTTGAGTGGATTCTGTCCATTTCCTTTCTTGACTAAGGGAACAAAATCTGCTTTCTTCCAAATACCAGGTAGTTTACCTTAACTTAAGGATTCCTTGAATATTAAATGTATTGGTCTGCTTAACTCTTTTGCACAAGCATGTAGCACCCAACCTGAAATTTCTTCAGGACCATGTGCTTTTCCTTTGTCTAATTTACTTCAAGGAGAAGGCTGTAGCACCAGCTGATCAGGGAGGTACTACAGAGGGGAATGGGAATGCTGGTGATATGGAGAGCAGGAGCTCCTGTTTCACTAGCTACATAACCATCCCCATTTGCTGACCTTTTCAGTGTGACATTAACTTGGAGAGTAGACCAGAGTAGACCAGCATACTCTCCCAAACACTTCCTCTATCCCATATATTACACCACACATGCTTTACATTTCACACAATGTACCCTGTTACGTTGCAGAGGTTGACATCTGCAAGGCCATGCAGCCAGAAAACTTTGCCCCATCTAGCTAGCGGCGGACCTTTTGAGGGGAGGCATGATGAAGGCTCTAATGGATTGTGGGCCTGGAGTGAGATAGGGTTTGAATCTGTGCTAGAGGATACAGAGCATTACAGAACCCAAGCTGCCGCTTCTGCCCAGCAGACAGGAGCCTGAACCTGGGAGCAGCACCCCAGAAGGCTGCCCTGTCAATCGGTGTATAGTGGCAGGGCAGTTACAGTGCCAAGGTACAACTGGAAGGTGTCCCTGTAGCTGTCCTGGCAGGGTGCCCCAAGGCCACTATCACAGCCACCGGTTGAGGCTGGTGGGCTAGGGGTCCCAGATCCATTGGCCGGACATGGCACTGTGCAGTGAGTGGAGCCTGGGGTAAATCTCTCCCCTTTGTTATTTCTACTGACTATGACCAAGTTATATGTATCTAGCTATTTCCAGATGCCATAATCCCATAACAGGTGGCCACAAACAAATCGCCTCCAGGCTGCCCTGTCCCCCATCATTTCACTGCCCTGCTCACAGCTCACAGCCCCCTCTCTCATATACCTCTCTACTTCATCCCTCCATCTCATCTTTGGCCTCCCCCCTCCACCTCACTAACATACACTCTCCTCGTCAGTCTCTCACTCTCCATCCTCTCCACATGGCCAAACCACCTCAGTGTGTCTCTCTTAACGCTTACTACCCATCCACCTCCACACCGCAATGCTCGGTCACTTCCTTATTTGTCACTCTGTCTCTCTATGTGACTCCACATGCTCCAATCAAATAACTCATTTCCAATGCCCTCACTTGTGACTTGTGTTCCTCCAACAAGGTCCAAGCTTCACTTCCATGCTCACTTCCCTGTTTCTTATCACTGTTTTCTAAGAACTAGCAACCTTTCTACCTTGATGTATGCTTTCAAGCACTTCACCCACTAAACTTCCGTCCTTACTCATCACACTAGCTAAGTTCTTAAACATATTCATATTTCCATTTCCTCCTCATCCAACCTCATGGTACATTCAGTGACTTCATTTCCCATGATGACAATAACTTTACTCTTCTCTACACTCAACTTTGGATTTCGTTTCTTCCACACTCTCCCAGACTCATTCACCGAGCCTTGCAGCTCCTCTTAGTTTCTCTTAACAACACAGTATCATCCGCAATCTGCAAACTACAGTACAGGGAGTTTCCACACACTGCCCTCTCTCATTAGGGCTGCTCCAACATCCACTGCCCGACCTTGTATCTCTTTTATAACCCCATCCATATACAGATTGAACAACCAAGGAGACATAACACATCCCTGTTTCAATCCAACCTTCAAACAAAAAAATTCACTCAGTTCACTGTCACCCTCATACATACTCTTCATGGCATTCAACAACTTCCCATTTACTGGACCTGGAGCAGTGGCATCTTCGCCGTGGGTCTACCCCTCCAGAGGCTGTCGAAGAGAAGAGAAGGACAGCATGGGGGCCAAACCACCGCAACCCCCCTCGGCCCCTTACAGGGCCCGAGAACCTGGAATAGGCTTCGGTCGCCCAGGCAAGTACCACATCTCTCAGCACAACACATACAAGAACACCGTTTTTTCTACACTGAGAAATGACTCCCCGGTGGTCATTTCTCGACGACTCCTTCTAGCCGTGGACATTGAGAGCAATCCTGGACCCAACAACAAATACATATGTCCAACATGCTCAAAACATATCACGTTGAGCCGACAGACAAAGGGTTCAGTTCAGTGCAATTCCTGTAAGAAATGGACCCATTACACCTGCACAACACTTGCATCCAGAAAACATTACACAATCACCTGGACCTGCACCTTATGCTCCTTCCCCCCACCCAGTAACCCCCCCACCAACCCTACTCCTACTTCCTCCACACCTCCTCGGCCTAACCCACCGATCCTTCCCACACCTTTCCAATCCCCCAACCCCTCCCATTCCACCCCATCCTAATCCACTTCAACCCTTACCTCCATCACAACCTTCTCCTACCCCTTCCCCTCCATCCACACCACCACATCCCCCCCATGCTGCAGCAGCCAACATACATTGAACACACAACATAAACATCCTTCAATTAAACATAGATGACATAAACACCAAAAAACAAGAACTCACACAGTTCATCAAACAACACAATATACACACTGCCATCTTACAAGAAACAAAACTACACAGAACACAAAAAACACCAACAATTCATAATTTCATCACCATTCGACAAGACCAGGCAGACGGCAGTGGCGGTGGACTCATCACCCTGGTACACAAATCAATCACCAGTGCACACACAAAGTCACTTCTCCCCCCACATGACACCACAACAGAAATACAATCAATTAAAATATGCAATGGTAACAAATCACAAATAACAATCGCCAACATATACAGTCGTCCCCCACAGTAACAAACAATTACTCTTCACAAATACACCACATCACTAATATACCCAACATCATCCTGGGTGGTGATTTCAATGCCAAGTCATTGGCCTGGCATGTCAACAACCCTGACACAGACAGAGGGCTGGTGCTACAATCCCAAACAGATTATCTTTTCATACCGAATAATCTCCATCAAACATACCCATATCCCACACCAAGCCCTCTTCCTCCCATCATACCCAGACATCACCTTTTGCTCCCCAAACCTTGACCTCACAACATCCTGGAGAGTGGCCAAAACCCTTGGAGCTGATCACCTCCCAATCATCATCACTGCCAAAACCAGAATCACCCCAGCTGGCCACAGACACACATACACTAATCATAAGAAATCCAACTGGGAGGCCTTCACAACTGAAACAGAACAACACTTTGAAACATTAAACAGTACATCCATCACAAACATCAACACTGCTGTGCACACTTTCAATACAATTATACAAAAGGCAAACAAAAGACACTTCCCTAGAGGCAACAGAAGGAGACACAACCCCAAATTCACTCCAGAAATTCAAAGCCTCATCAGTCAACGGGATACACTATGACACTCCCCATCACCTCATACACAAGACACCGTTCAACAAATACAAGAACTCAATACTCAAATAAGCAATAAAATATCAGACCAGCAAACACTAAACTGGAATAATTATCTCCAAACACTTGATCACAAACCAAACACCAGCAAACTCTACAAAACACTAAACAGCATCACACTCTCCAACAGCAACACTACACAATCACATGCTGCCATCACAACAAGACACCATACCTTCAAACAAACAACAAACAAACACTCTCATCAATCACTTTTCACATGTCAGCCATCTAAACCCCCACTGAGACGACCGACGTATCATCCGATGTAAGAGTTCTCCACAGACCCAGATTTCACACCTTTCACTTAAAACAAGAAGAAGCACATCATTAGCAACCTTAAACACTCATCTGCCTGTGGACCAGACAACATAAGGAACATTTGTAATGCTGTAATTTTGTATGTAATATAAGCATAATATAAGTACTATAAGTATAATATAAATAATATAAGTGTAATATAAGTTGGTGAAAGTATGATGCAAGTGTAATATATGTGTAATTTACGTTAGTTTAGGTATGGGGCAAGTGTAGTTCTGGACCCTGTTTAGATGATGCAATGTATGGGAAGTGGACCTTGAATTTTATTTTTGGGCTTGATCTTAGTTAAAGTGTTGCAGGAGAGTAATATTATTAATATGTAAGACCGTGTGGAGCGAGTTGGACGCGCAAATTCATGTCTGTTTTTGATAAAGAGGCGAAGAAAGTTGATTCGAGATTAAAATTCGCGATAACCTGTATTTGCACTTAGAATTCAGAATTTTGTAGTTGAGTTTGTATTTATCATCTTGTTGTACTAAATAATAATGTCTATGAGCTTAGGTAAAGTCTGATTATTGATTATAGTCATTGATAGCCGCGAAATTAATTTATGTTTCACTGTCGCTAGATCACGTAGGCCAGACAAAGGCGACGCCTGATATTAATTATGTGAATGCGTGAATTTAGGCATCGTTTAAACTGTTTGATCCATGTTATTGCCACAAAATTTAAATCATCATAAGTCATTTTGTCTAAGTAGAGGAGAGTGAAAATTCCTTGTTGCAAGTCCCTTGATGATTGTATAATAAGTTAACTGTAAAGTAATAAGTCGAAGCCAGAACCGTTTGTAAGAACATCGCGGGATTCCCGGGACGTCCTTGCCGCTAGCTATCACTTTGAGCTGTGATTTCATATCAGACGGACGTCCACAGGTATGGTCTAGAGTAAATTCACTGTATTTCCCCCCCATACGTCACAATAATTAGTTCTCGTTCTAACTATATATATAAAGTAAGTTGTCTGATAATATTCTCCAATTCTTTTATATGACTTCGAGCTGTGATTTCATATCAGACGGACGTCCACAGATTGGTGTGGCGTCATGAGGTCGGGTTGCCGTCTGAGAAAAGTCTCGCAGTCCTAACTGCCAAAGCCCTTACACAGTTCCACTTAGTTCATTTCTTATGCATAGTTGTCGATTATGTTGTCGTATGGTCCACTTAGTAAAGCCTTTTTTCTCGTAAAGTGTAATATTCTAGTTAAAAGCGAGTGAGTTTTGAAGTGTTGTTTTTCTCTAATATGCAGGGTATTGCAAACGCTGTGATATTATATATTAAATCACACTTGTGCAACCGATCATTTACATAGATATGTCATATTGTGAAAACCCATGGAAAATAGGGGAGATTATACTAAATTTAGAGTAAACCTTGTAACAAGTTGTAAGTCTGGGAAATACTATGAGTCCTTTTGAGACTGTGGTTTATGCAAGCCACTCCTGAGTTTGTAATTTTCTTTATCACTTGTGTACCTCGTGTTGAGTTAAGAGGTCGAGTTGAGTGTATTCTTAATGTATGTATGTTATGTATCGGGCGAGTAATTCTTCTGTGAGCAGTATAATCAACATCTTGTTGAGCGTAAAGCCCAAGGTACTTCAGTGGTGGTATTCTCTCATATAATTACTTTTGTATCGTGATATGTGAGTCAGTTGATTTATAATCTGTGGAGAAGAGAGTATTAATTCTCTCAGATAATCTGGTGGAATCAGAGACTGAAGTATTTCTATGTTTTAGTTACTTTTTCTTGTTCGAAGGTTAATTTATTTTATGTATATTAAGGATAGTAATTATAGTTAATTAAATTTTTCTTATGTGTTTGGTCTAAATTCCTCTGGGAAGTTGATTGTGAGATCGAGTAGCCCGCAAGGTATGTTAATATCTATAAAATTCACACTTTCATAATTCCTCACGCTACCCTGATTACTGTTCCTAGGCCTCATTGTCCCTTCATTCACTGTACGGGACTAAAAACTTTTTTTTTCCTGGCAATCGCTGGGTGGTGGCAGCATACCAAATTAATTCTACTTCTACCTGTTGGAATCAATTTATGAGGCCTTCTTAATAATTCTAGGATTTCTACCTCGGTAGTAATCGGTAATCAGTAAACATCAAATAAATTCATTCAGTCAAAGTACCGCCCTTACACTGGTGGCTAATGCGGTGGAATATTTAGATAAATTAAATTAATTTTAAGGGAACCCTAAAATTGGCGCCCCTACACATTAACTTTAAACACCTTGGACCACAAGGCATACAAGAACTCACCAACATATCAAACTACAGCTACTCACACAACATAATACCCAACATCTGGAAGCATGGTATTATCATCACTATCCCCAAATCCAACAAAGATCCCACGTTACCTTCCTCACATCCCCTCTCAAGTCACTGAATGACTGGTACTACAACTAGTTACACCTCACACTGCCCTAGCCCCATCACATGGCTTTTGGCCACTACAGTCCACAAAAACTCTTCGTAAAGACCTTACAAAGAGAGTTTTTGACGGCATGAATTCAACTAGGCCACCACAAAGAACACTCTATCCCCATCACAACATGGCTTTAGGCCACTACAGACCACAAAAACTATTCGTACAGACCTTACAAAGAGAGTTTTTGACGGCATGAACTCAACTAGGCCACCACAAAGAACAATCCTTGTCACACACATTAGCAAAACTTTTGATGTCATCCCCCGCCACAACCTCACAAACAAAATGTTCAACACAAACATGCACAATTACACAAAAAGATGGCTGGCAAAGTACTTAGCAGGCAGATGTGCACATGTAAAATTTGCCAGTCAGTCTTCGAACATCAGAAACTTCACAAAAGGCATCCCCCAAGGATCTGTTTTGTCCCCTACACTCTTTAACCTATACCTGCATGACATACCCACACCCTACACACCACAGATACACATAGCGTCCTATGCAGATGACATAACACTTACATGTACACACAAAAATGCAAACACAGCCACACACATCCTCCAACCTTACCTGAACACACTACACGAATGGTTCACCACATACAGGCTCAAAACAGACCCAGCCAAATCTACAGTGACCCTTCTCAGAAACTGGACAACAGAACACAGTCACATTCCACACCTCACCATAAACAACACTCCCCTACCACACAAACACACAAAAGAGATCGTCCAGCCTAAAAACTTAAATGAGTTTAAGGAAAAATTTGACTTATTGAGAAAAAGAGATGGGATCCCATGAGCGTAGCTCATTTCCTGTATATCACAATTAGGTAAATACAATTAGGCAAATACACAAAATCCCTGGTGTAACATACATCAATGTCATTTAAACAACACATCACAAACATTAAAAATAAAATAACACCAAGACTCAATGCCTTGAGGTCACTTGCCCATACAACAATTGGACACAACAAAGATACCACCACCACAGTATACAAACAATATATACATTCAGTGATGAATTATGCAAGCCCTGCTTGGGCTGCTAACCTCAATAAAACACATTACAACACCCTACAGACCATACAGAACAAGGCCCTAAAAATAATCACAGGCTGCACAGCTACTACACCCACAGACCACATACATCAAGAAACCAAAGTCCTCAAAGTCAAGGATAATCTAGACATGAGAGGCGCCCAAATTCTCACTGCAGCCTCCACAAACCCACAACATCCACTACACTACATGGCAGCACATCCACACACACCAAGGAACATCAAAACAACACCCAGCACATGACATCATACACAAATACTGTTATCTCTCCCCCCTCACCCACCTCAGACCAGCTTCCAAAAGCATATCCATACTCAAATCACTCGCCGCTCCAATCAGTCACTTAAAGACAACACACAGCTGCATGCACGACCTCCCGATATCCACCCTTCTGAATCCTATCTCCCTCGTGAGGACAGGGTCCACCTGGCCAAGCTGAGATGTGGGCATCATCCAGCCCTCTTAAGTTACCAGAGGAGGCTGAATGACTCTGTTGCTGATGCCTGTCCAAAATGTAACAAAGCAACCCATACTATTAAGCACGTTATGGAAGACTGTACTGCACACAATCACCTACGCCAACAACACAACATACACTCCTTGAGAGCTCTGTGGGAAAGCCCAGTCTCAGCCATGGCCTTCCTTAAGGACTCGGGGCTGTTCGGCCAGATTGCCTAGGGAACAACTACTATTACTGTACATCCCATTTACTCTGTATATTCTTAATACATTCCACAGTCCTTGTCTATCCACCCTGTCATATGCTTTCTCCAAATCCATGAAGGCCGCATACAACTTCCTTCCCTTCTCTAGAAACTTTTCCACTTAAGACCTAGGAATGAATATCAGATCTACACAACATCTTCCCCTCCTAAAACCACCCTGTTCTTCTCCAACTAATTCCTATGTTATTTCCTTAACTCAGTCAATAAGTATCCTACAGTATACTTTTCCAATTACAATAAGAAGTCAAATGCCCCTATGATTATCACACACTTCCTTTTCCCCTTTTCCTTTGTACAGAAGAATAATTATACCTGACCTCCAATCCTCCAGGACTTTACCATCCTCCCAGGCCAATCTGCACATGTTCGACATCCATTCTACTGCTATCTCTCCCCCATGCTTCAGCATTTCACCAAACACTCCATCAATTTACTGGGGCTTTCCCCATTTTGACTTTCTTCACTGTTTCCACAACATCCATCCTACTGACTTTTTCCTCTCTTCTCACATCCCTCCTTCTCCCAGCCATTCCCCTGCCACTTATACTCACATTACTTTCATTCTCTATGTTCAACAATTCCTTAAAATGTTCTCTCCATCTGCTCACTATTTCCCCCTTCTCCACTAATAATCTACCAATTTTATCTTTCACTCCCTGACTAGCTTATTTAACACCCTGTCTAACTCTCTTTGCCTCTTTCTAAAACATTTTCTTACATTCCCTTCACTTTACACTGAAATTCCTTCCAAATTTCTCATCCACTTTCTTTTTACTCTTCTTACTAATCTTTTCACCTCTCTTCCTCTCTACATATAACTCTCTCTTCAGTCTCTCAACTTCCTCCACACCCCTGTTTCTCATCCACTCACTATATGCTTTCTTCTTTTGTTCCACAGCCTGTCTTTCCACTTCATTCCACCATGCTGCTCCTTGCACCCCCTTTCATCTTCTTTTCACCCCACACACTACCTCACATGCTGCATATATTTCTTCTGTGAATATCTTTCACACACCTTCCACATCCCCCATCTGCTTCAAATCGTACTTACCTAATCGCACCTCCATTTCTCTCTTATATTCTGCCATCTTTCTATCCTCTTGTAACCATTCCACCCTCCTTGTAAGAACTAGTTCCTCCTGTCCTTTCTTTCTTCTATTCCTCCACTTCGTTTCAACCTTGACTTTTAACACAACTTGGAAGTCCACTCTCCCAACGTCTATATACTCTTGCATCCATTACACACCTTCTCATTCTATCATCCACACACACATAACCAGTAAATGGCTTCCATTCATTCAGTTCACCACCCACCCTCCTCATCACTTGCCACATATACCTGTGGATCATTCTGTGTCTGAAGAGGGTATTGACTATCATCAATCCCCTCCTGGCACAAATGTCCACTAGAGCAGTGCCATTCTCCTCCACTTCTGCAGGCACACCCCACCCACCAACTACTCCATCCACCTTCACATTTCTACTTTTCCATTCACATCTCCAATCAAAAACACTCTCTCATTCCTTTCAAACTTTTCCATGCATGCTTCCACATTTGTCCAGAACTCTTCTTTCACTTTGCTTGCACAATCTTGCATTGGTACATACACACACACAGTCATCCAGATTTGTACTCCAACTTTCAATCTTCCCCACACAATTCTTGAGCCAACTGATCTATACTCTCTTATAGTTTCCTTCCATGTCTTGCACACAACAATACACACTCCTTCTTTTGCCCTCTTATTCTCACCCACTCCCGCGCATATACCCCATCCATACTCCCATTCTCTCACACTCTCACCTCTCCATTTCGTGTCAGTTAATTAGATACATCCACTTTTGCATCCTCAGTCACCTGGACAATCTCTCTCTCTTTCACCTCATGATTTGCACCCCTTACATTCCATGTCGTAATCTGTATCATCTCTTTTTTCCAGTCTTTACTCGTCACCTGTTGGTCAGTCCTGGTCCGAGGCTTCTTGTTCATATTTTTTGGTTAGTTGTTTTCTGGGGAGGGGAACTAACCCTCCACCAATCCACCAGCTGTCCCACAGGGAACACGTGTTGGTTAGTTATAAGATTACCACCCAGCATTGTAAACACTTCCTGGTTTACAGGAAATAATTTGGCTTGCCAATCAATGTAGATCTATAAAAACAGAGTACCGCCAAACTAAGTGGGTGGATGATGGGTGCCCCCACCTACCAGTAAAACCAAGTTAAAGAATGAAATTCAAAGCAAGCCTATGGACACTAAATCACTCAGGGGAATCAGAGTGGTGTCATGGAACGTAGGAAATTTAAGGGGTAGAGTGGGGGAAGTGATTGAGACACTGAGCAGGAGGTGGGTGGATGTGGGATGTGTGCAAGAAGTCCAGTATAGGGGTGGATCAAGCAGAAAGATTGCTGGGAGGGGTTGTTATTATAAGATGTTTTGGCAGGGTAGGACAAATGGATATGGCAGTGTGGGTGTGTTGGTTGGGGAGAAATGGGTGAAAAATGTCTTGAATGTTACAAGAGTATGTTATAAGATAAAATAGGGGAAAATTTTGTTCGGTGGGAAAATGGATGCATTTATATCGGCGAATGCTCCACAGGCAAGCTTGGATGAGGTAGAGAACAACAGATTTTGGGATGACTTAATACGTGTAGTAAGTGGTATGGGGGATGATTTGCTTGTAGTTTTGGGAGGGAACTTAAATGGTTATGTAGGTGAAACATCTCAAAAATATGAAGGAGTACATGGGGGATGTGCATATGGTACAAGAAATGAGGAAGGGGAAAGGATACTCACTTTTGGGGAGGCAATGAATATCATTGTGTGCAACACACATTTTAGGAAAAGTGAGAGTAGGTTGATTACATACAAGTCAGGGGGAAATTGCAGCCAAATAGACTACTTCCTGTTCAGGAGGGCTGACGGGAGATTAGTGAGAAATGTTAAGCTATAGGGAGCGAGGAGCATGTGCAGATACATAAGTTACTGATGTGTGATGTGGTGCTTAAGGAGCAGGTGATGAAAAAGAGGACCTGTGCACCTAGGAGGAAAATATGGAAATTGAAAAACCAAGCAGTAAGGGATGCCTTGTATAGGGAGATGAGGTGAGTGGTGGCTGAACAGGGAGACAATGACAGATGTGTTAATGAACAGTACAGAGTCCTCAAGAGTAACCTCTAGAGTTATTGATTCAGTATGTGGATGGACAAGAGACCCACTAAGACATAAAGTAACCTCGTGGTGGGATGAAGGTGTACAAGCTGCAGTTAAGGAGAAAAGAAGGCTTTTCCAGGAATGGAAGAAAGGTGATAACAGAAAGGAATACTTGGCTGTCAATCAAAGGGCTAGAAGAGAGGTTTACAGGGCGAAGTCTGAGTCACACAGACTTTTACTTGATAACCTAACTTGTGGAGAAAGGAAGAATATGATATTTAAGGTGGAAAATCAGATAAAGAATATATTTACAGTGGCAAATCAGATAAAGTGGGAAAATAGGGATACCATAGGCATGCAGTGTGTGAAAAATGATGAAGGAAGGGTAATGATGAATGGTGGGGATAATAAAGATGCATGGAGCGAGCATTACAGCCAGTTGTTGAATGAGAAGTTTGACTGGGACAGCGAAGATTTGGAGTCTGTAGATCCAGTGTTAGGCCCTTGGCCTTTGACTGACGTTGCTACTGTGAGCAGTGCATTAGGCAGGATGCAGGTGTGGAAGGCAGCAAGTCTGTCTGGGATGACTGCTGAAATGCTGAAAGCTTCAGGAGACATAGGAGTGAGGCTAGTCACCGACCTGATAAATACAATTATATATGAGTGTGTTGTCCCAGATGTTTGGGTGAAGAGTGTAATTGTAAATGTGTACAAAGGGAAGGATTATGCCCTGGAAAGAGGAAATTATAGAGGCATAATACTTCTAGACCAAAAAATGAAGGTAATGGAAAGAGTTCTAGAAGGTATGATTAGAGAAAGACTGAATATTGATGAGATGCAGTTTGGGTTTATGCCAGGCAAAGGGACCACTGATGCCATTATTCAATGTTCGACAGCTTCAGGAAAAATAACATGAAAGAAAAGGGAACTGTACTTGTTTTTTGTTGATCTGGAAAAGGCCTTTAACACAGTCCCTAAAGAGGTGGTGAAGTGGGGCAATAAAAAAGCTTGGGACCGAGAAGTGGCTGGTTAAGGTGGTCTTCGCCATGTAAGTGGGTGCTCGCACCCAGGTAAGAGTGAATGGAGATTTGAGTGATGAGTTTTCCGTCAATGTTAGAGTGCACCGCCCCTTGTTGTTTATCATTGCACTTGAAGCCATCTCATGTGACTTCAGAAATGGACTCTTGTGGGAGATGCTGTATGCTGATGATTTGGTGTTGACTGCAGAGAATGAAAGGGGGGTGGATGAGAGATGTAGGAAGTGGAGGGATGGTATGGAGCACCACGGCTTAAGAATTAATGCAGATAAAACAAGAGTGATGGTATCTAGGGCTCATGGCAGTATTGTCAATGAAGAGGGAGAGTGGCCATGTCGATTTGCCACAAGTGCATGGGAAGTAATTCTATCTTCTGCATTGTCTGCGATATGTGGGTGCAAAAGAGATGTACTGGTGTTAGAGGTAAACTGTCAGATGATGCTGATTTTATGTGGGCAATGTGTCAGGGAGAGCAGATGGAGAATGTCAGGTGTGAAAGGATTGAACTTGCTGGTCAGTCTCTTGAGTGTGTGGAAGAGTTATGTTATTTGGGAGACATATTTTTGTTACATGGTAGACTAGTACAGAGTTTTGCTGATGTCTGTGACCATTATGCCTTGAGAGTAAATGTAGAAAAGAGTAAAGTGATGGTTACTGAGAGAGAAGGTGGCTTCCAGTATGATGTTACAGTGAATGGAGAGAGACTGGAATTGGTGAGAGAGTTCAGATACCAGGGTACAGTGATAGAAAAGAGAGGAAAATGTGCAAAAGAAGTGGAAAGCAGAAAGACACAGGGAAGAAAGTAGCTCATGCTTTGAAGGACTTGATAAGAAACAAGGGCTTGAGTGTTGCAGTTTTCTTTTTTTTTTTTTTTAATGTGTCCGACTCTGGGCATAAGCTTCACAGCCTGCTATCAAGGCCCAGGAGCTGCATGAAGCTTACATGAAGGAGTGTTACTGCCATATGGATGTGAGACTATGGTATGGCATGAAAATGAAAAGTCAAGAATGACAGCAGTGGAGATGGGACTGCTGAGGAATGTATGTGGAGTACAGAGAGTGGATAGGGTACAAAATAATGTGATTCGTGAAAGATGTGGAGTGAGGAAGTCTGTGGACACCAGAATCAAAGAGAATGTAATGAGATGGTATGGGCACGTGGAGAGAATGGATAACAAGAGAGTGGGGAAAAAGGTATACCTGAGCAAATGTGATGGAGGAAGGAGGCGAGGTAGGCCAAGGAGAACATGGAGGGATATGGTGGATGACTGTGTGATGAAAAGGGGTTTGGAAGTCAGTAAGGCTGGGGGACTGACAAGAGATCGAGCTGGCTGGATGAATACTGAGGAGAAGTGCATGATATAGAGATTTGGCATCCCTTTTAATGTGACAGCGTCCAGATTGACTCTATCAAATACTGTACGTTTATGCGAAGCTACAGAGCATGGTGAATGTTCTTGGTGTATCAGATAGAGCCAGGATTCCGGGGGCTCGAATGGTGAGTGAAGGGAAGAGTGGCCCATGACTGGGCAAATCTGGGCTGCCTGGACGTCGCTACTCCTCACCCTGCCCTAGGATGAGAAAGGAGGTCCGGATGATGATGATGATGATGATGGGAGTCATGCTATGTGCTGGAGGTGCGGCTGGAGCTGGCTCTGTGGCTGGAGTGAGGAGTAGTTGGAAAAAGTTCAGGGAGCTGTTGCCTTCTCTGACACTGAGAGGGCTCTCCCTCTGTGCTAAGGGATCTTTGTATGCAGCATGTGTTAGGAATGTAATGCTGTTTGGTAGCGAGACCTTGGCAGTAAAGAAAGAGGATATTCGCAGACTCAAACGTACAGAAATAACAATGATTATATGGATGTGCAGTGCGTCCCTGAGTGTGAGGCCTGGGGGGGGCTTGGTTTATGATGAAAAAGTTGAGGGGTAGGATGGGACTGGAGTGTATTGGTGTTGTGATGCACAGAGGTAGATTGAGATGGTTTGGGCATGTGGAGAGGATGGTAGATGATAATTGGGTGCAAAAAGTGAAAAGTGTTAATATCAGGGGTAGGGCTGCAAGAGTCAGACCGAAAAAGATCTGTGACAAAGTCACTGAGCATGACATCAGGGGGAGGCAGTGGCTCGATCGGTAGAGAGGTGGCTTGCGGTCCTGACGGACCCGGGTTCAAATCCTCGCTGGGGCAGGGAAAAGTTTAAGGATTTGAATTTCATTAAATCAGGCTTTACTGATCTACCAGAAGACCCACCGACAGGTCGTAAAAATACCTCCGCTAATACCAATACACCAGCCCTGTATGAGACAGCCCTAGCATGTATTCAATATGGATGGTGGGTGTTAGCGCCGAAGTGGTGACATGTAGAGATGTATGGTATGCGGGAGGACTGCTGGGCCTTGACAGCAGGCTGTGAAGCCTATGCCCAGAGTTGGACACATTAAAAAAAAAAAAAAATAGGGAAGCTGCCAGAGATTGAGCAGCATGGACAGCCACCATTACGCGACCAAGGCCAACACATTCATGCATGTTGGAGCCTTCAAAAATTAAACAAAATTAAACAAAACTCTGCCTGTACCTCTTCTTCTGATATTCGTATATCTGGTAATATGTGTGGGCATGCATGTTCCTTATCATTTCTCTCAAAAATACTTTCTCCTGTAAAAACTGGTTGGAATTTTTTGTTAAGTACAGTACTTTACAAATTCAGTAAAAGTCCAATAATCTGAACACTGATAATCCGAAAAACCCAGTAATCCGAATTTTTTAAGAAGGCCGACAAAAACTTCAAAAGTAAAAAAAAAAAAAAAATCAAAATTAAAAAACTGGCACCAAATGCGTCAAAGTGCCAAGTGGTGTGGTCATGGATCAGATAATGCATGGATTGGCAACTCCTCGTAAACAACCGACCACTTCTGGATCTGTACCGAAGGTTTAAGGAATTTTCCAAAGCAATACATATTAAGTTTTTGTGCTTTTACAGTATGTGCAAATTATTATTAACCCTGGACTTATTCTCTCTAATTGGATTTACCTGCCTACAACTGCTGTTTTCAACGCTACGCATTACTGGTGAGCTAAACAATCCATAACATCACTTAATTTACCAATTACAGTTCGTGTCTTCAGTAATACATTATTAAGTAAAAAATATGTGTAATATGTAATGTTAATATGTGCCATATTGTATTATGAATGAATGAAAAGTGATCCATTTGGTAGAATTTCAGTTTAAACATGAAATTAAGTGTCTTAGGGGTCCCTCCCCAAAATCCAAAAAATCTTATAATCCGAATGATTCTCAGTCCACTGACATTCGGATTAATGGACATTTACTGTATCTTCCTTTTAGATATAGGTTATCACCTCATCCATGATGGACTGTATTTTATCTTTAATTTTGACTTTGCTTGGACTGTATTTTATCTTTAATTTTGACTTTGCTTTGGATGTAACTGTAAAACAGCTTCGGATGATCACTACTTTTATTTATAATGTCTTCCTCAAATTGTCTTTGAGTGTCTCACCTTATCCTTGTAGGCTATAATCATTTCTTGCCTGTTTATAACTGTTACATGTCCTCTCACTCTTGTATCTTCTGTATCCATTCCACAGCAAAAATCTTTTCTCTTCTGATTTTTTACATTCTGTATTAAACCATTTTTTATACTTATTTCTGTTTCCTTGTGCTGAGGGATATAATTTTGTTTCATAAAATTAACAAAATTTTCTATATAAAACATTTAAATATTGTTCTCTAAGCTCCAATTCCGAATCTATTTCTATGAAATACTTCTTTAGGAGAGACAGTAGTAGAATGGATATGAAAAATGTGTAGATTGGCCTGGGAGAAAGGTAGAGTCCCAGAGAATTAAAAGTCAAGTATAATTACTTCCCTTTACAAAGGAAAAGGAGAAAAAGAAGTGTGTGGTAATCACAGGGGCATTTGTCTTCTTAGTGTAATAGGAAAAGTATATGGTAGGATACTTATTGGCCGAGTTAGGGAAATAACAGAGGAATTAGTTGAAGAACAGGGAGGTTTTAGGAAGGGAAGAGGTTATGTAAATCAGATATTCATTCTTATGTCTTTAATGGAAAAGTTTCTCGTGAAAGGAAAGGAGTTGTATGCAGCCTTCTTGGTTTTGAAGAAAGCATATGACAAGGTGGATAGACGAGAAATGTGGAAACTATTAAGAATATATGGAGTAAATGGGGAGTTGTTGATGCCGTTAAGAGTATGTAACAGGGGCCTAAGGCTGCAGTGCATGTGGAAAGTGGACTGAGTGATTATTATTATTTTTTTTTTCTTTTTTAAATGTTGGATTGAAACAGGGCTGTGTCATGTCCCCATAGTTGTTCAATCTGTATATGAATGGGGTTACAAAAGAGGTACAAGGCTGGGCAGTGGATGCTGGAGCGACCTAATAAGAAAGGGCAGTGTTTGCAAACTCCCTATACTGTTGTTTGCAGGTGATACTGTACTGTTAAGTGAAGACAAAGGGGAACAGCAAGGCTTGGTGAATGATTTTGTGTGTGTGTGTGTGTGTGTGTGTGTGTGTAAGAAATGGAATCTAAAGGTGAATGTAGGGAAGAGTAAAGGTATGGTCTTTGTGAGAAATGACACCACTGAATGTACAGTGAGGCTGGATGAGGAGGAAATGGAAAACGTGAGTGCATTTAAGTGATGGGGGACTTTCAGAGTGCAAGTCATTCCAAACTCGGTCCTACACCAGTCTTTTGCTGGTTACCATGATTGTAAGAGCCATGGATTATCTGTACTCCAGTGTTGAACTGTGAGATATAGTAACAGCATGTGATACTGAAATTACTAAAATATTACTTGGAAAAATCATAACCAATAGCAATGATCTCCTTTATTTTCATAATTTTAGAATTTATGATCGTAGAGTCAATGCCGAAATGTCAGGCTGTCACAACTATGCCTTGCATAAATTCTATTTGTTTTACTAGACATTGTAGCCGATCTCTGATATACATTAAGGCCTGCCTATTATTTATTATTAACATAAACTATCGTACTGACAGTCCTTGTATTATCAGCAATTTAATAGTTTGTAAATTTAAGCATTTGACATATTGCCAAGAGACTTGTGCATGCTCATTAAAAGGGCAGTCCTGAATAGAATAGCCCATGCTTGTTTATCAAACAGCAGTGCTTGATTCGTCCGTCCTGTGTTAATGTTTAAGAATGAATTATAATGTACTAAATTGAAGGGATTAAATGCAGTGATTCAAATTTAGAGATTGCTGAATTAATCTAGGAACTGCTTATTAGCCATCATTATTATCAATATCCTATTCTAGTAATGTCAAGATTCAAAACTCGCTCTCTCAATAAATATACAGGTATACCCCAGTTTAACAATGCAATTGATTAGGTAAAAACCCGTCGTTAGGTAGGGTATCATATATCAGGGTAGTTTTAACATGTAAAGTAATGGGATGCATTTTTCAGCCATGGGTTTCCCCCTCAACCAACTCCAAAACCCACCCAAATGCGCCTCAAAACAAGTTTAAAGCCAATCTAAAAGCTTAACAGCTGTAAAAGAAGCTGACCTAAGTCTAAGACCTGTAAATAACTCATTAAAACAAACAATAAAATCTGAAAATCATCAAATATAAGTCTGGAAAATATCAAACTTAGTAAACTGTACCACAAAATGACAATGTTCACCCCACCTATGGCCAAAACACATTAATTTAAGTCTAAAAACTGTTTATAAATCAACCTAAACTCACAATATTAGTCTAAAATATCATGAAAATCAGT